>JAWMRA010000113.1:108794644-108858434 GCA_035584735.1 Pseudotriccus pelzelni
CACCAATCAAGGTAACGGGTTATACACCAATAGAAAGTAGTAAATAAAGGCCAATCAGAAGGCCTCAAGCTATCTTCTCAGTACATTCCTAAGGATGAGATAAGGGGTTACAGAAGGGGGAGAAGAAACAGTGACTTAACAAAAACTGTAAAAAGCAGTTTTGAAACATTTCACTTAAACCTTTAAACTTCAACTTTCCTTATATACTGCAACATGACTCCTCTTTTTTCCTCTCATCCTTTTCACTCTATCCTTCTTAAATCTGACCCTGACTAGATTTCAGCAACTAAAATGAATACCGAGATGGCTTTTCGCAATTTTTTAAACACACATCACCATAGTCAATGTTTTTCTCACAGAAAGAAAATCAAAGTTGAGCTCAAGTTCTGTAAGGATCTAGTCCACGTTGTGTTGACTTCCCTTGGTATTTGTGCAGGTCCTGGTTCCATCTAGGAAAAACCCACAAACATTCTTTTGGGAAGTTCTGAGCAGTTCTGAAGGCAATATGTGCTGTAACATAGCTACAGTATTTTAATTGCAGGCATCTGCTATCCAGCTAATGCAGATATTCGTGGAAATGTTTACTTCATTACCGCCTCACAAGATGTTAATTAAGCTGACTGGAGATTTGAACAAAGGAAGATGAAAAGGCATCAATTATGTGTATTACCACTCTGAAAAGGGCTCTGAAACTCAGACACGAACTTTTGTTGAAAGGGGCTGTTCAGGGACGCTTATCTGAGGCTGGTGATTGCAACCCCCTCATTTTGCACGCTTCGGGGTAGGGCTGCATTCTTCTGGCGGCAATAACAGCCTTTCATTTGGGTAATTGTGGGCTGTTTATGCAGCGTGAATGTCAGCGGGGATGGTGCATGAGCTGACAACATTAAACCGCAGTGAATGACAGCAGGGATGTCACTCAGATCCAGCAATCAAGCCTGTGGAGCACCAAATCCACGCTCAGGTGTGGTGCATAGATAGAAACTTCCCGTCAGAAGTGTGAGTTTAAAATTATGATGACGTGGAGCTATTTCTTAATCAAAATACTCAACAGCACTGTAAAAACCCCCAAAACCTTCTGAAAGAAATTTGGATATACATGAGGTATAACACTTCCATGCAGGCTTATTCCTCCCAGATCTTTATAAAAACTACAATTACACCCTGTTAAATGTATCTGAAATAAGTTCTTTGAACAACAGACCCAAAAAACTAGTAGTATATATTTGGGCTTGGAAAAAAATATTTCTATTATAGAAAAATTATCAACATAATTGTTACTTTTAAACATTCTTTCAAAAGTTTCAGAGTTTCTTTTTTTTTTTTTTTAACCCAATTTGTGTCCAAAATAATTTGGAACAGGCAGCTTTCTTTTCTTTCATGGCAACATGTGATTTAAATATACTTTTTAATTTTAATAGGATGTTAGGTCTTATTTCATTATATCACAGTAAAATGACAGCCTATCATAAATAATATTCTGAAGGTGGAATAATGTAACTGTAAATTAAATATTTTAATTATTATGTATGTAGCAGTAGTTAGTAGCATTAATAGCAAGTGGCATTATTTTTTACTGAAATAAATACAGGCTGCTGGAATCTTTGCGCAATACATTGGTTTGGTAAAACAATTTTTCGTCTGAGTCAGATAAAACTGCAAAACTATACTTGTGACAGATGCTCTTAAATGTGTTACTTTATATTTTTGGACCACAATGTACAGTGAAAAAATACTGTTTAAAGGAAGGGTTAAAGTGCATATTTTCAAATTACATTATGCTACATCCAGTTTCACCTGCCACTCTGACAGTCATGTCATATTTAGAACTAGGTGAGATTCAGTTAACATAAACCATCTGAATATATAATATCATTACTTTTGCCGTGGCTTATATTAACAGTGGCCCTATTTCCATAATTTGTAAAAAGTGTTTTCCATCTGGGTGGTTGAATTGAAACCCAGTTTAACTTACAAGTTGAACTTGTGTTTTTACCGAATGCAAGCCTGATTCTTTTCTGTGTAAACACAGTATGAATTCTGGTTGCAGTCAGTGGTACCCACCAATATGAGACACACTGTGCCATCTGCTGTATGATAATATTTTCTTTTTCTGTTGTGCTTTGCAGCGATCTTTACCGTTAATGTGGATAAGGACAAAAGGAAACCAACAGGGACGGCTGCACCAGCAAAGAGCAATAAAGATAAAGCTCTTGTGTGTGTTGGGATTTTTACTGGAGCAAACAGCACTGTAAACAACATTCCTCTCCTGTGAAGAGGAAAACAAACAAATAAGTGTTGCTTTGAGGATTGCGTGCCCCATTGTTATATGTACAGGCATCTCTCTCAACGGATTTTATTTAAGAATGTGGATTTTTCTCCCTTCTTTTCCCCGCAGCAGAGGTATTAGATGGACCTTTCAGCCAGAACTCAGATAAGCCATAATCTACTGATCCTGCCCCAGTGCTGCAGTTTGACTTAGCCCATTGTTCTATTGAATAAAATCATTCCAAGCGCATTGACAGTGATGTGGGTCAGTTCATGAAGTCTATTTAACGAAGCTCTCCAAGCCAAAATTCCTACTGCTTTGAAGAGAGTCTGCAGTATAGAAGAGCTTAGAGAAACTTCAGAGGAACTAAATGGCATTAAGAAAATAAAAGTCATTAAATAAGTCTGATTTCTATTGGATTTCATTTAGTAAAACAGGCATGGCAACATCAAATCATCATGCCCTACGCTGGCATTTTCAGAGTGACAAAATGTTTATTGCTTCATTTCAAAATGTCTGATTCAGATTTTTCACTTACATTACAGGAAAATCAAGCTCAAACCAAATATTTTGAATACCTTTTAAGTCTATTTTTATTTCTCTTCCCTGACTGTTTCAGTACTTATCCATCCTTTGCCGTGGTTTGAAGTGAAGGTAATTTTCAATTTTGAAATATGGAATTGATTTGTTGTTTTCTGCGGATGGACAGAATTGTCTAACAGCATGGAATTAGCTATTTTGTTTGTTTGTCTATTTTTTGGTTTTTTTAGGGACTGGGGAAAGTTCAGGCCGAAGACCACATAAAGCTGAATTTTCTTCTCTAAATATTTGGTAATGAAGAATTCAGATCAATGAAGATCCCTGGTTTTAATCACTCCTGAGTCCTCTTCTGGACATCTACAGTCTGAACATTTGATCTATAGTGAAGATGCTTTTTATATTCTGCTTTCAAAAATCATCAGAATACATCAGATGTGCAGAATGATTATTGAATTACCATTATGAAACAAGTTCTCAAACAACAGATAGAGGGTAAAGTCAGGAGGACTGGGTAACAAGTTAGATCAGGCATTTTTGATGAGAGTTCAGGGTATATGTTTTAATGTTGATATAAAATGTAAGATTAAAAAAAATAGCACCCCATAAAACACTTTGTGAAGTTGCTGATTATACAAAACATTTACTTATGAGGTGCAGCCTTTCCTTTGCCTCCAATAGTCATGCTTTGATTGAATTTTAAAAATCATAGCATTGTCATCTTAATTAAGCCCCCCCCCCCCCAAAATTTTCTTTCTATTCCTGTGCTGTTATTTCTTCTCTGCTCACAAATGGTATTCTGACATTTCTAATATAGGCTGGGTCTGTGTGATAGTTTCCCAGAATACTTTGATAAGGAACTCCAAAACCAATTTAGTCAGAGAGCAAATCTGATGTCAGACTGAAAAAGATTTGCCTCTTTTTTTTTTCTTTTTTTGCTAAAAGGAAAGAAAGAAAGAAACAAACTCCTCTCAGGAGATAAAAGATAGACTTATCCTCCTCCTGCAACAGCTGAAATCTCTGAGATATGTCAGGTTTTATCCTGACATGTTTCTTTCCTCTTCACACAAAAAAATGAAAATCCTTTTGATGCCTGACATTTCTTCCCTCTCCTGCTACCTCCTTGTATCAGAATCAGTTCTAGAAAGTGAGAAGTTAGTCTTGTATTATATATCAGGCTGTTTCCTTCCTGACCTCAACTTCCAGATCACTTAGGCTTTTTTAATCCAGTTTTGATGGGGAAATTATAGTGTGGATTTACCTGGAAAAGGAAAGAAGAAGACAACTCACAGTACTTGAATGCAGAAAGTTGCTACATAAGAATTTGCAAAATCAGTCTTTTTAGTAAAGGTCACCAGAAATTAAAAAAAAAATTAAAAATGTCATTATGAATTCTGTATGCTCATCTTTTTCAAAGCAGTTTTTTTAAGAGCAATTTCTTAATGTTCTGAGCAAGATGAAAAATTTCAAAGTGTCTAACTGCTTATCTAGTGAAATCTAAGTACCTGGAATGATGGAATCATCAAGTTTGAAAAAGAACTCTAAGGACATTAAGTCCAACATTTAACCCAGCCCTGCCAGATTCACCATTAAACCACATCTCTAATAATGTTTCCTAACCCACTGAGGGAGTGATTTCAGCCTCAGTGAAGTACAAATGTGTATTCCTTTTGCAACGGGGACAACATACATACACACATATATATATATAAAAATATATATATAAAATACGTCATATATATTTTAGCTTGGATTTCAGCACAGAACAAGTCTCACACATTTAGTTAGTTGGAGCAGCAGTTTCCAATAGCACTGGGTGTCCTTCTATTTGGAAAGATGAGGTTTCAGCCCACTGACGTGATGACCTTTCAGTGTTGCAGAGAAACACGGCCCACAGGCTACACAGACACAGCCTTCACAGCCCCAACCAAGCTTTCAGAAAAAGGCCTTAAAGTTTTCCTGATTTCGTCCTGGAAGCAATGCCAAAATCACTCTGATGATTTCAAAACCCAGAGATGAAAAACTTGAGGACAAGACTTGTGAGAAATCGATTCAGTGGAGAGAGAGAGAGGGAGTAGGAACAAGGTTCAGCTTCCAGATCTTCTGGCAGCACCAAGTGACATTCATGTGGGTCAAGGCATACCTCCAAATGACATTACAATTTTATTCCTTCTACTTTATTCCTTGCCCTAAGAGATGTTATTCAATCCTTAGAAGTGATGACAAAGCACAGAGAGCGCACATGAATGGTAATTATATAGTAGCGCGATCATTATAGGCAAATTTAGTGCTAAGTAAATTTGTGCTTTAGTGCTAAGTAAATATCTGTGCAGGGTGCGACAGAGCACCAAAAACTGCAGGACCCATTGCTATTTGCAAAGCTACTCACCAGATTTTAACAGCAGACAGCAATAGATTTCAGGTTTCTTTAACAGGAATGCTGCACACATTTTTGTAGTCAGTTATTTCTTCCAGGACATTGAATGTGATTCTACTTGCTCATTGATATTTTCCAGAAATTTTAGTCAATATTTTCAATATTTTCCACCAAGCCCCACTGATTTTGATGAAATTTTTTTTTCAAAAATTGAGTGGGAAAAAGAGCTCAAAAACATCAAAAGATGGTATTTTAGAGGTTTTGGAAATTAAACTTTCTGGAGTTTGTTTTCAAAAACCCTTTTAGTTACAAACTGACCTTTATATTTTTAATCAATAAAGGTAAAGGACGAGACTGTTCCAACAAAATGATTAAGAAAGGGTTTCTTTAAAGCTGAAAACCTGTTTTATTGTGTTTTGGTTTTTATTTTTCCAAATACAGTTTAAGTACTTATCCAGCTTTCAGCAACGCTCCACTGACGCTGCCTTTCTCCGATAAGCAAACACAGAAACATACACATTATCACCTTCACAAAGAAATCAGTTCCAAGTAAAATATTAATTAAAAGGACAATTGTTTTAGAGAAGGGAGTAGATGCAGTTGATAAAGCACCAATTAGAGACTGGGAGAAGGAAACATCAGATTTCCAGGTGCTGTCACCTTACACAGCTCTCATGGACTTGACTGTTCTATACACAATTACATTGCTCAGATGTGAGTGATTAACTTGCAGGTTACATGATTTTTTTCAGCTGAAAGGTAATTCAAAGGTATAATTGCAGCCTGAAAGTCCTGGAATTAGACAAGTGAACTGACTAAGGATACAAGTGAAGAGACATTGGGATCCCACTAGTGGAAAGAAGATGTATCAGTCTGATGCTTGGCTTTCTCATCTCTCCCCCCACAAATCTGCCAAGCTTGTGCTGAAATAAAGATTGAGGTTTTCACCTTCACTTCAAGATCTCCCCACTATTTTGCACCTACCCCTGACTATACTTGTGCCTCTCAAACCTACAGACTGGTTGCTTTCCTCCCGGTGTTTGACTCCCTGTTGCAGAAGCCTGTGTTCATTGCATCCAAATAGCAACAGAGTTGGTGAAGGGTTTGGAGCATGTGTCTTGTGAGGAGTGGCTGAGGAAATTGGGATGCTCAGCCTGGAGAAAAGGAGACTCATGAAAGAACCTTATCAGTCTCCACAGCTACCTGAAAGGAGAATATAATGAGTTGAAAGTCAATCCCTTCTCAAGTACTAAGTAACAGGAAGAGAGAAAATGACTTCAAGTTGTGCCAGAGAAAGTTTAGGTTGGATATTAGGAAAAATTGCTTCACCAAAAAGGTTGTCAAGCTTTGGAAGAAACTGCCTAGGGTAGTGTTTGAGTCACCATCCCTGGAGGTATTTGAAAGATGTGTAGATACGGCATTGAGGGACAGAGTTTAGTGCTGGACTTGTCAGTGCTTGGTTAGTGGTTTAACTCAATGCTCCAAGAGGTCTTTACCAATGAAAATGATTCTGTGATTCTATTATTCTGTGACACCAGAATTCTGTGACTGTGATCTGTGTTGTGACTGTGAAACAGCACATCATCAGTTTTAGCTCGCAGCCAGGAGAATGCCATGGAAGAGCACTGATTTTAGGAAGGTGTAAAGGACCATGCACAACATGCTGCAAGATCCTGGTGTGCTCTGTTGCATACAAGAGCGCATTTCTCATGACTTAGCCACCTGCTATTTCGTGGTCCAAGCCAGGAGTCCTCTATAATGGGATTCCTGTGGCGTGAGAGACATCACTTAGCCTGCTTGCAGCTGGGGCCAATGGTACTGTAAGGGAAAGAAACACTGAGGGATGGAAAGACTATAAAATAGAGTGAAATAAATCAGCCTCATCACTGGGCTATTATTGTAAATTTATTTATATGAAGGATGCCTGTCGATGCCAACATATCTCATATGGAACAGAAGGGCTGCTGGAGAACCCTTGCCTGTGGCTGGCAGACCACGTGGAGAAATTACCATTTACTTAACTTTTTGTTATACCCTTATATAGGATGTATTTCCTTGCAGTGGCTATTTGTGACAAGACACTGCTAAAAATGGGCATTTACTATTGCTTGGAATAGGCATTTTTATGCTCATATGTGGGTACTTATCACATTTTTGCAGCAAGATCACCCATCTATGAGTTTGTGAAGACTTACTGGAGCCCCCTTCGTCTTGAATGTTTCAAATTCATCTCTGAGATGGTTGCTTCGAGGTATGAAATGATGCAATTTCAAGTCCTTCCAAGGAAAAAGCTATTAAGGATATCTGTCTAGTGAACAAGCTATTCGGAAATAAATTTTGACTGCTTTTCAACTGTTCTCAGCCTTTAAAGCCCAAAATGCTTAGGAAACAACAGAAGTGTGTTTACAATCACAGATTATACAACTAATAGCTGATGACACTCAGGGAATAGCAGTGTGTCTAGTTTCCAAAGATAAATATTTATAATGTAAACATTTAATGACTTAAGCATCTTATTTAACTGCCCTTCCCTTTCATTGACTTGTCTAAACATTGCACAGAATTCTATTGGCACTAATTTCTAAAGTAATACATTTTTATCAGTGTTGTGTAATGTGCTGGATAGGTACCTACAGCAGATGTAAAACCCCTCACACACACACTGATTAATAGGAAAATGTCATTCTCTGGTGTGGTGGTAAAGAAATAAATGGGTAAATTCATTAGTTTGCTGATCTAATGCAGGCTGTGAAAAGTGGGCACAATGTTTACTACCCCTGTGGCGGTGAGTGAACTCCGTGCACTTATCAACTACAGATAAGCAGTTGATTTATATTTATTTATATATATTTATATACAGATTAATACAGATTAATCCTCCAAAGATGGACATGATCTTTCTGAAGTTCACCTGCAGGTGATGATAGACTCCTCAGTGTTTGATTCGTGAGCCTGGTATACATGAAAGAGTCTTTATTTCCACAGGGGGGCAAGCATATGCTTTTATTATCATCAGTCTAATTCAGCAATTAAGCATATACAGAAGATAGTCTTTAAAGTTATACAGTTTAAGGGACATGGACTGCAGTCTGATGCTGTCTTGATATTCTTCCAGCCTCTGACATGGAATTTCCCTCTGCAATTTTTCTCCTTCTGTTGCTAGAACACCTCTAATGTGTCTAAGCAATAAGGTTGCCTTGTGCATGCTGCTGAGTTATCATCCTGTTTCAATTCACAAATCTTTTCCCCTGGTGGACCCCAAAACTCTCTGTAACATAAGGAAATGTCCAATAACTTGAATTAAATAGACAGAAAGACTAATCCTAAAAACAATCAAGCCATGAAGTGTGTTGGTACTAAAAAACTTCTGCTGAAATCTGAAAGAATTAGTTACTTTTGACTTATTAGGTCACATGTAGGAAAGCACTAAAGCACACTTACTTATGCACTTGTAATGCAGTTCTTGGAGTTAAAACCCAGATGTGTCTAGGAAGTAACCAGGACAGTGCAGGGACAGGCCTGGCTTTAGCTTTTTGTTCTTCACCACAGCTGCCCAGCTCGTGGGTGCCCATCTGTGACCTCCGCTCAACACACCCACAGCCTGGGGTGTGGATAATGGGAAAACTCACACAAACTCCTCACCCACCAGTCAGCCAATTATAAAGTGGGAAAAAGGTGACACATCAGCCTCAATTTAAAAGCAAAGCAGCTATTTATAAAAACCCACTCCAATTGATTCTGATATCGTGGGTTTCTAACCCTGCTGTGTTCAGGCAGCGTATTCACTCGTGTGCTTTAGAAATAAAGATTTACCTGTCTGTGTGTACATACAGCACATAGGCATACATCTAAAATGTCAGTCTATGTAAACAGAGCCAGTCTGAGAGACTGAGATGAACACAGCAACTTTTAGAGGTCTGTCGTCTTCATTTTCCAGCAAGTACATTCATTATAAAGCCAAAAGAAAATGAAACAGGATTATTAAATATAGGAACGGATTTAAGGAAGGTCTTTGATCCAAAAGAAAACAGGCACTTAGGCTAAACCATTCAAGGAAGGAATTGTATAAGCATTAAAAATGAATTTAAATTAATAGTAGAGAGAACCGTGATTATATTTCTCCACTTGAACAGACAACGCTTCTAAAAGAAATCTAAGAAATGTGGCATGAAACAGAAGTGACAGAGCACCGAGGAAGAAGAGGAATGGAAAAGAGTCAAGAGGCAAGACAGGAAGGAAAGTGCCCTTTGGGATCTGTAATGAAGTTCACTTAAAATAAGTTCACACAGGGAGCAGTGTGATATGGCTGATACTGCTTCCTTCTTCCTTTGAAAACTCCTGAAATTGCATGTTCCATTCCAAAAGACACTCCCTAATGTCTTAACTCAGGGACAGCAAATAGCAAGAAGTAGGGAAAGACGCAACAGGACAATGCACAATTTGATAAAATTAATCTTTGGCTCACATTAGTGGAGTTGCTGCTGCTCAGGTTTCTGCTGCTGGTCCAGGGAAGTGATAGGAGCTCAGGTACAATGGGAATGTCATGATCAAGCATGACCCAGGGACGGTGTCTTAACAAAAGCACCACTGCTATTGCTCCTGGCCGCTTTCAGCTGTCCTTGCTGGAGGAAAACAGGCATGTTTGCACCAGCGTTTTATACGGAGTTTATAATTAGGTTGTGATTTGTACCACAGGCAGGGCTTTTAAGGTGGTGGATAGAATGTACACCCACACCTTGGAGCCTAGATACCATAAATAATGTTCAGATGTAGTTAACTTTATGGGTTGCAAGTGTTCACCCTGATGATATATTTAGGCATGTGCCTGAATATTTCCTGTGAAAGGCTTTTGTTATCAGCCCTTTTCTGTCCAGGCAAGGACAGATCACTTTCTTAAGGTTATGCAATAACTCAGCAAGGTGCCTTTCTCTTATGTGCTCCTTGTACCATTGAAATAAAAATAATAATGGGAAATGAAAAAAACCCACAATGTTATGGTTCAGTATAAGGAAATTTAAAGTTCAAAACATTACTGCTCTGTATTTACAGAACTCTGAGATTCTGATCCTGAATGAACATACCCTGAATTTGTTTTCTAAATGAAAGCAAACTTCAGAGGAATTCAGGCACAGAACTGGACTGTCCTGGTAGATTATTTGTCTTACTTCCCTCAACTCAGTGTAGTCTGAGTTAACTGAAGTCATAGAACTAGTAAAAGACTAATTATAAACTATTTATAGACTAGTAATAGGTATTACAACATCTATAATACACGAGTATTGTCAATAATATTAGAAAATTGGCTTAATCAAAAGCTTGATAATTATAAGTGAAAAGTTACTCGATGTGTCATTAACCCAAGGTTGATCTAGGAGCAGAGTCACTGGAAACAGAATCCAAAACAAATATTATTAATATAAGTTTTCTTCTTCAGTCCAGAGCTTGTAACTAATTGCTGCTATCACAAAATGTATCCTTCCTTTTTATTTTTGATTTATTCAGACCAGAAATAATCTAATTAACCAGAAAGGGAAAAATACTAAACAGCAAGTGATTGGATCTGCTTAGTCCAGCTGCTGGCTGGTTACTGGTGACATCCTTTAGGGATCCATATTAGAGCAATGGTTACTGCTTGACAACTTTATTAATGAATTGGATGACGTGCCAGAATTCTCTCTCAGCATGTTTGCAGAAGATATTTTCTATTCAAGGAGAGCTTGTCAGGCCAGAGACATGGGCCAGTGGAGAGGGACTCACTGGATGAAGTCAGTGTAGATGAGCCCTCAGGGTGGATGGGGAGTAGCAGTACAAGATGAGAAAGAAGAAGCAGAGGAAACATTGTTCAGTGTGAAAAAAAATAAAAAAGAGAAAACTTCAGGGGAGATTCTATTTCTGTCTGCAACTCTTTGGAGGATACAAAGAAGACCAAGAGACTTTTCAGAGAACTGCTCAATGACAGGATGAGAGGCTGAGGATCCTAGTTGCAACATGGGGGATTCAAACTCAACATAAGAAAATTATTTATTTTATTATTATTATTTACCACAAGAGTGGTCACAACTTTATCTCAGGTACCTGAAGAGTATGTGGAATCCCCATACTTGGAGATGTTCTCTTCATTACTAATCCAAGTTCCAAGAAAATTTAAAAGGTGGTCTTTTTGTTGAAACTCTAAAAAATACTACTTAAAACATTTTGAATGTAGCTAGTATGGAAGAGAAGCCAGATAATTGGTCCATTTCCATTGTCACAATAGAGCCCATGTATTTTCCCAAATGTAACTTTTAAAAAATATTTCTTTAATGAAATTTGCATGTCCAGCTTGCTTTACCAAACTTCTGTCTTGCATCATCTATCTTCAGAAGCACACAAAGCTACAAATTTCAGTGCTGGTGTTAACACTAAACAGAAGGCAAGGGTCTGGTTGCATCTGATTGCATTTGATTCCTCTGCCAAAACAGTAAAGACGTGACTTAAATCCCTTACATGGTGGGATAAGTATTTTTATGATATTTCTATTAGACTGAGAGCATGTAAGTGGACAGTTTCATTGCAGGTGTTAATGTGGTAGCAAATGGATCCTGGGCTGAAATGATGCTACAGCTCTATGCACAAATTGGACAACCCTGGGGCACTACAATTTCAGCCTTCCCTATTTTAAATCATTAAACCTGTTACTGAAACTGTTTTATTCCCAAGCCAGCTAGCTCCCAGACAATTTAAAAGTCAGCATGAGCCAGACACTTCAATTCAGACATCTTTTTTTGGAGTTTAAGAGTGTGTAGCAGTTGGAACACATGTGACAATAATGGAAGGTGGGCGAGAAGGACTGTAAACACACTCAAGTGACTTGCACCTGAGGTATCAAACCCCACATGTATTATATGTCCGACTCACAGGACATAAAAACACATGCATTTTATCTCAGAGGTAAGACAGAATCTCTAGTGCTGTTTAGCTGTTTGCTAGTAGTGGGGTAGACAAGGTCCTCTCATTTTTGTTTCTCAGCTCCTTATCTGTACAATAAGAGAAAATAAATCTTCTTTTCTCTTCCTTTTACTTATCAAATTGCTCTTACCTTGTCCAAGAATCATCTCTTTCACTTGGAATAAAGAACACCCCACATAGGAGTATTCTCCTCTTTTTGCAGTTCTAGACAAAACAGAAATATAATTAATTAACAGAAATAGTAATTACAAGGGGCCATCTGTCCTTTTGCAACTGTTTTATATGCTACAGAATGTTAATACCAAAATACATTTATCAACTTTAATAAACATCTGGAGCATAACCAGCTAGCAACCGCTTGAATAAAAGTTACTGCAAGAAATAATTATAAGTGAAATATGGTAAATAAAAAACTGCCTTTGCACACACTGAAACAGAAAACAGATTCTTCAAGCTCCAAGAATTAACAAGAAGAGAAGTACAGCTACTGCCAGATTTTGCTGCCATGTAGTCTTTGGTGTCTCTTTTTCAGACAACTTAATTAGTCTGTATATAAAACCCACCGGCATGAGGAAAGACTTCAAATGTTGGGAAATTTGATCTTGATCTGTCTGGTCCAATTTCTTCCTCCTGTCCCCCCTGTTTTTTTATGTAGCTTGCAAACTTCAGAATTTAAAACTTACTTTTGAAATATCTTCTGGCTCGTTACTGGGCAGATGCAACGATGCTGACTCCATTCTTTCCTCTCATTACTGCTTATCATTGTGGGGTTTGCAAATAGCTCGTGGGACACAGTAATATCCAAGAGAACAAAGACTGAGTCAAAAAGATGAAGGGCATCTTCATTGCAGTGAGATAACAGACCTGATTTTAGATCAACGGTGTTGTTAACTATTTAACTATTGAGCCAAATTTACACACCTTCTGTCTGGAAGCAGAAAATACAGCAGTTCTGAGACTTTATTTCTACCAGGAAAGCTGATATAGAATTGCTCATTCTGTGATGTATGCTTAGGCATTGGCACAGGGCAGATCAGAAGCTGCTGAAGCCAATGTTTTATGTCCTTATGTATGTCTCAGGTTCCTAAAACCTTGGAAAGCAAACAAGCTCATTTTCATTCCTTTACCAAGCAGAAGTTAAGGTGCTATTTTCTCTGGCCTCCAGGCACTGAGCAATTTGCACATGCAGTACAGTACCACTTAGAGGAAGCAGAAAATACCATGTTATAAATAGAGTATGAATGACAGTCCCTCCTCAGGTATCAGATGTCCTACTGCAGAACTGATTTGATCACCCCAGTGGCTGAATTTTGCTAAAACTTTTTGGAGAAAGGCACAAAACTGTCAGTCTTTTCCCATAAATTACTCCATCAGGAAACTCTTTCATCACTTTGAGTTCCAAACTCTGTCTCCCTAGAGCACAAAAAGACAGTAGAGTGGTGAAATATGACAGAAAAACACACATATAATTTTGTTCATTGATAGCCTAAAATACCCAAAATCCTGAATTAATTGGCAGTTCTCAGCACCCAGGTCATTTTTTTCCTTTTTTCTTTTTTTTTTTAATCCAACATGGAAAAAATATTGTCACTGAATGGCAGCAACACAGACTTTGTGACTAATTTCAGGTTTTATTTCTTTTCCAGATCCAGACTTACACATTTATGGTTGCAAGTTATTTTACCTCAGTTAATAAAACACCAATTATTTTAGAAAGTCTCTACTGAACTGTGCACTCATTGGTGACTGAGAATGGGCTGTTGTTGGGGATAAAATGAGCAGGAAGACAACAGAACGAAACGTTCTCCTGCTAACATGTCAGAGATCACTTCCTTCGGGAAATGTCTGATTAATAGATGTCATACTTACTGGCCTTTTGTTGGCCAATGGCACTTGCCATTTTAGGAAACTTCCTCTCTGTTATTAAGCACTGAATGATGCAGCATCTTTTATGAATGTAAAAATTCTCAAAATAATTTCAGTATTGGTAAAGCTCTCAGAGTGTAAAAGCGAAACTGGTATCAGATGTAAGAAGTTCTCAAGTATTTGTTCTATGCTAATATGCAGGTAAATAATAGATGTTTTTGAAGTTTCTCCTCAGTCCTAACAGAGAGAGGAAATTCTAGATTATTTACTTACTTCCTCATTTTTAATGCGAATCATTAAATCCATTTAAGTACCAATTAATTAAGCCCACTAAAACATCTCTGTAGTTAATTAAAAAATTGTTTAGTTGCAGATTTTTTGCCTTGTCATGTTTTTCTGAGAGTTGCTAGTTACTTTGAAAATCTTCAGCAAGTTTGTGTCTTAGACTGGGGGAATTCTGTTGAAAGAGCGGAAGAAGCCAATGGACTTAAGCACACCAAGTGGCTTTTGAACATGTGCAACCACCTCAGCACACCTTTGCAGGCAGGTCTGCTGCCTGTCCCTGCCCCAGGAGAAAGGTCCAGCCCCTTCCTGCAATCTGAGCTCTGCACTGCATCGAATCATAGAATTTCTGGAGTTGGAAAGGACTCACACGGATCCCACAAGGGCCCACATCGGGTCCATCTCCTGGCTCTGCATTGGGCAGAATCACAGAATCCCCAAGAGTCTCATCATGTGTTCAAGAGTGTTATCCAAACGCTTCTTGAACTCTGTCGGGCTTGGTGCTCTGCCCACTGCCCTGGGGAGCCTGTTCCAGTGCCCAACCACCTTCTGGGTGAAGAACCTTTTCCTAATATCCAATCTAAACCTCCCCTGACTCAACTTCATGCCACATCCTCAGGTTCTGTCACTGGTCAGCAAAGAGAGATCAGTGCCTGCCCTTCTGCTTGCCCTCATGAGGATGTTGAAGGCCACAAAGAGGTCTGCCCTCAGTCTCCTCTTCTCTAAGCTCAGCAAGTCAAGTGACCTCAGCCACTCCTCGCATGACTTCCCCTCGTGATCTCTTCGTGATCTCAGTAGCCCTCCTTTGGATGCTCTCTAATGGCTTTGTATCCTCCTTATGCTGTGACGCCCAAAACCTCGCACGGGACTCGATGTAAGGCCTCAGCAGCACAGGAGAGCAGGAAAATCTCCTCCCTCAGCTGGCTGGTGATGGGGTGCTGGATGCGCCCCGGGACGCGGTTGTCCCTTTTGTCTGCCGAGGCGCACTGTTGACTCACATCCATGAGCAACCTCTCCCTTCAGCAGCTCTGTCTGTGTGGAGGCACCACAGACAAGCCCCCGCCACCCTGCCTGGAGGGGATGGTGGGACGAGTGCCCTTGGGCTGTGCAGGTGGTCACACAGCAGTGCCCAGTTGCTGAGCCGTGGGGACTTCAAGTCTCTCCGCTCAGCCAGTGGCCTGTCTCTCCTTCAAAAAGTCGCCCTCCCTGTGCGTGCTCCTGCCCCAATGGCCACACAAACTGCCCCTGGATGAGACACCAGCCCTCTACAGGAATGGGGAGTGGATGCTGTTACCCCTGGTCCACCAGTGTCTGCTCAGCCACTCTTGCAGGAGTTGCTGGCTTCTGGCAGTTCTTAGGACTCCCCTGGGTCTTCCCCAGCTTAGGAATTCCCCTTGTGTACGCTCTGATTCCCTGAGGAAGGTGCCTGCATTGGAGCTAAATGCCTCTGCGAGCAACAAACACAAAAAGGTTAATTAGATTGCTAATTAAATGCTATCCAGGATGAAATTATTAAACATTTATAGAAAATTTTCTAAAGATATTCTCCTTCAGAACTCACTGAGCCAGCCTAGGTGTGATTTTTCCAGCAGTATGAAGTGCCAGTCCCTTAAAAATGTTCTCCTGCCTTCAGCAGGTATTGTGCTTGCCCAAGGGCAGAACTCAGCAGTGCGATGGCTCTTCCAGAGATTTCCAGCCCCTTCTCCTGCTCTTCCCAGAGGTTCTTCTTAGTTACTACTGTGACAGGATCCTTCCCATGCAGTTATGCACTGCCCAGGTGCTGGGTGTACAGCCTGCTGTATGAGTGATGTCTCATAGACACATCCGTGGTACCACATGTGAGGTCTGCAAGAGTTTATGTCTCAGGAGTGGTGAGTTCTCACAGGGCTGGCACCAGCCCTTCAGCTTTGCCCTGCACCAGTGCACTCCATAAAAGGGATACAGTGCCATGAAATAATCATCAACCTGGCTTGCTTGTAAAATACTGAGATATCTGAGCGAGAGCGCCTTTTAAATGTGAATTACAATTGCTGATAGCACATTTCATTTGTGCTAAAATTCTGTTCAAGGTATTCAGATCATCAATGAGACAGAAGCAGCTTTTCAGCTATGGATGGGGAAAAATTTGCTCTTCAAAGCCCTATAAGACTTATCAAGAGTTTTTAGTGTTTTCGGAGAATATTCTTATGAGACGTTTTTGAAGTGTCAGTAATACTTGTGCAATCCCAGAGATAATGGGATAGGTTAGACAGACATTTGTGCATTACAAATGTCTCCCTGAAAGAGTTTCAACTGCAATTCCTAACGTGCACTTAGAATACGTGCATGAGGGCTGCTATTTTTATTTCTGTAACAGTAGCTGAATCAGAGATCTGAGAACTAAACAGCACGAGCTATTACTTTTAGGAGCTGAGGCTGTTTTTGTCTTGTCCTTTCTGGGTTAGGGCAAATGGATTCTGTGACATGGACTCTTCAGAGCATTACCTGTACAAAGCTGTTTTCTGTGTGCTGCCCAATATTTTGGGTACTTTATGGAAAACAGCAGTTAATAACTTTTGCCTGCAGAAACATACATAAAATGAAGATAGTTTCCCTTGAGTCGCAGTGCTATTTGTAAAAAACATTATATTTGAGGAATAGGCTTAGTATTAAGTCTAAACGAGCACAGCAAAAGGAGTATTTGTAACTTGAGTCACAGGGAATCTTAGTATCTCACATATGTCCAAGATATGAAGCTGAACAAAAGGTTTCAAATTCATCTATTTCACTTTCACCCCTAAAAATCAAATTTCATGATACTGCATAAAGTTTTCCAAATTCTCACTTCGTAAAACAACAATATTAATACAAGTATAAAATATACACCTTTTTCTAATAACAGCTGCCAAAAAGTATTGATTTGAAATTATCTCAAATTTCAGACTTCTTTGGATTTAGCATTGGAGAAATGTCAACACTTGAAATCATTTTAGAACGGAAAATATTTTTATTTCTGTATTTTGCTCTGGAATTCAACAAAAAGGTATCTGTTCCAGTTTGAGATTTTGTTTCAGTTCTACCAACTTTGTTTCCTTGAGTTTCTACTTTCCCAAGGTATCAAGAAATCACAAAAAGATAAACATGTTGCTACCCTGATTTGCCCCAAGTGCAATTTCCAGCACCTGCAGAATTGAAATACAATTGATTTTCTTTGTTCCATTTAAAACCAGCATGTGACTCATTCTCGGCTCTGATTGCCAGGACATCATTACCACTGTCATTTTCAGTCACCACTGTTTGGGCACAGGAAATTGTAGGCATCTGTGTGTTCTTACAGGCCTTTCACGACACAAACATCTTCAGACCGGATGGCACTGAAGGACTGAGCCGAAGACACCTCAAGTGTCCTGGAATTGCCTCCGGTCTCGCATTGCCATTAAGTGCAAGCTCACAGTGTTTGATGGAAAACAGGGTAAAAAACAGAATGAAGGCAGGCAATTTAGGAGCTGACAAAAAAAAATATTGAACTGGATTTTCTTGTTATATTGATTCCTTTGTGTATGGGTTTTGTTTTAATGGTCCTTTCTGTCTTGCAAATTTTTATACAAGGGATTTTTTAAAAATCAGGTCTCTCACAGAAAAGCCATGGAAAACCTACTTTTAACTAAAGATGTCCTCTTATCTTCATTTAAGAAAATTGATTATATCAGTTAATATATATTGTCATAAAATCCATGTGTCACTGGAAAGAATTGGATGAGAGTACTGTAGCTGTCTTTGCTTAGACACAATCAATAGATACTTATCAATCTCTTCTCATAAACTTCACCCAACCTAAAAACCAGCCCTTATAACAACCCCAAGCGGACCTTAAAAGGACAGTGACACTAGATGAAGGATGGATTAAGCTTGTATTTTATCAATTCCCATCACTCTAATTAATTTCATTCTTCCTTTATTGTTTGAATTCTTATCAGCTGAATATGGTGCTGTAATTTTCATGACAAACATATAATACAATTTTGGTCAAAACCAGTGACCAAAGAGACTAAAGCTGAACACCACCATGACAACTAAACTATAGCACTAAATGCCATGTCCTGTCATTTCTTAACCACTTCCAGGGACGCTGATTCCAATGTTTCCTGGGCAGATCATTCCAGTGCTTGTCAACCCTTTCAGTGAAGAACTTCTTTCTGATGTCCAAAACGCAATGGGACAAAATAAGACCTAGAGGGAAGCAGAGCCAGCGCATCTCCAAGGATGGGTCTGGATTCAGGCTTGGCATGCCTTTCTGCTGGTTTTGGACCCTTGGGGAAGAGCAAAGGATTCTGGCCAATGTCAATTTGCAATGACAGAAAACCATCAAAAGCTTCTGACTCTCAGTATTTCTCATTTGTGACTGAATATCAGTTTAAAGAAGGGTGGTTGTGATAAATCCTACTAGTGGTTTCTGACGTGTGTGTTTGAACGGCTGCAGGCATTATATCTCATGCTTCATGAGCTTTGCCCTTTCCCTGAAGCCCATCTCCAATGGGATAAAGTGAGCTCACCATTAGACATTCCTGAGCTCTAACAAACATGCTTGTGCTGTTAGCAGAGCACTTAGCAAAGGCAGTGTATCTAACCCTTTCTCTTTACTTTGGCTCTCCGGTAAAGTACAAGTCAAACTCCTTTCACCACCTGATCATTTCAAAGAACATTTTGTAATACAGATACCACATAGCTGAACATAGCCACTTCTATCTAGGGCAGCCTGATCTTGAAGGGATTTAATGTTCAGATGGAGGGAACACGACCTTCCATTTTTAAGCTCCCATTTCAACACTATTTATAATTAACTGCATCCATAGGGCTTCATGTACTTTGAAAGGCTGAGGTTATACTTGTGTTGCAGAGCCTGGGGAGACAAGCTTGTTGTCCTAATATACTTAGACCATCAAGCTGCTTTGCAAGGAAGAACTGAAAAATAGTTTTAGCAAGTGTAGTGCTTTGATGTGTGCAATATGATGATCAATTGACTGACCTGAATGAACTTTCAAAGTAGACCATAAGATTTGTTGTGTTTGTGGTTCTCATTTGCTTTGATCCTTACACCCAGGGATGGTAAGCAAGTGCAAGAGTAGGGTGCCACCAAACAAAAATTCCCAACAACCTTCTATTGCCAGATTTTTTGTACCTAGCTTTTCGAAATTATAAACAGGCAAGGAAAGCTGGAAGCCAATGAAACATCAGTCCCAATACCGGCTGATTTAGACATACTCAGTTTGGCAGTCTCCTCTGGTTTCATAGATAAATTTCCCTGCATCTTTAAGTGACACCTTTCCCCTGAGGATCAGCTTTAATTTCTGGAAAACAAAGCAGCAGCACTGCAGTTTTCCATCCTAGGAGTGTTTCAAGTACAAGGATCTGACTGCTCATCTGTCTCTGCCTCCTGGGCCAGGGGGAGGAGATAACTCCAACAATAGTTGCAACTGAATGACTCAATTACAGTGCAGCAATTTTCCAACCTGATTATTATGTCAGGTGATAATCTGCAAGCCCTCATGTATAGTTTCAGTCCTTCTTGCAAAACTAGTACATCACAGAGCAGGAATGTGAGGGCTTTAGTTCAGATTTTTTTGTCATCATAAAGTTATTCTTTAAATATTAACTGAATGAAACACTGTAATGTTTGGCCTCAAAAACTGGCTCAAGTGAGGTTAGTAACAGAGTGCCCATTGAAATCAACAGACAACACATTTTGCCTTGATCAGTTGTTAGAGCAGATGGAAGTACTCTCTGGTAAAAAATAGTGACTTTACTGATTTGTCAAAAAATCTGGTGAAATGTAATAATTAAAAAAAAAAAATCCAACAGAGAAAGGCCAGGAGAAAATATTGAAAAAATTAGTTTTGCCGTTTTTCAGAGTGACTTTAAAATATTTTTCAAAACGTACTTCAGATGAATTTTCCAAGGATTGAGCCAACATTTCATCTGTCATGAGGAAAATCTTTCTGTTCACTTCAACTTAACACTTGGGGTGAATTTTCTCTAATTAAGCAGTTGTTACATAAGATACAGTGCAGTGTAGTGGAAAGAGCATTGGCTGAAGAAGCAAAAGTGTTTGACTCTCTGCTCTGGTATTGACTTGTGCCAGCCTACAAACTGCTTTAATCTTTGGGGTTTGATTTTGGCGAGGCCCAGCCTGTGAACTATACTGCCTGAGTTTTCAGTTGCACACAGAGGCAAAGATATCCCTTGCTCCTGCAGGTGCTCTCTGGAAGCGGTCACCCCTCCAGAGCCCACACAATTTGCAGAATGCATTAAATAATCTTTCTATCCGTACCTCAGCAGAAGAAAATACCCTTTTAGCTTCATTTTGGGGAGGAGCCATTTCAAGGCTTTTCAGCACTGCAGCCACAAATGAGATAAACTGCCTTAGGATGATACCCAGAGGATGACAAAACTCTCTTTTGCTGTGGCAGCAGACTTGGTTCAGGAAGAGAGGGAGGGGTTGCTGCAACTTTGGGAAAGGACAAGGGTATGGAGCTGAGTGGCATCAGTGGGAGCCCCACAAGCTCAGGGTGTTTTTTGCTGTAAAGGTTTTGTGAGCTCTCAGACAGTTTAGGTGGGGAGGAGAGCCTGCCCTTGATGCCTGCAGCAGCCACTAGTGCTGCTTTGGGCAGCTGCCGAGGAGGGAGCAAAGCATCTCATGCTGTGGGTTAGAGCAGCCAGTTCTTCCCCTCTGCTGCTCCCTGCTGCTGAGCATTGATCTATTGATCTGTGCTCCTCAGGGTCCTTCTGCCTTTCCCGTGGCTTAGCAGAGGGCAGGATGCTCACTCCTGGGAGGTGACAGGTGAGAGGTGTTATGGGGGAGCAGAGCTACAGAACTTCTCAGCTTCAAAACCTAAACCCCACAGTGCCCCATGTCTGTTGCATATCCCAGTATAAACCATTCTTAAACTTGACCTACAACATACCCATGGGGGAAGGAGACTGAGTGAGGGTGAAGAAGTGCCAAAGGCTTGGTATTTGTGACTCCACCACTGTTTCACGGATCTGGGGACATTTCCTTGGCCACATTGTTTCCCCTGGCTGTAGTCCCTCTTCTGGCACCCAGGTTTTCTTTGCTTTCCTTCCTCCTGGCTGTTTTGTTGTACATATTCCAGTTCACAATTACTGGTTTCTGCCAGCCTGATTGGATATTTGTGCACTAAATTCACTGTGTGCAGTATATAATCTATACGCCATGCAAACAATGTAAGACCTTTTTAGAGTGACCAACTGTGGTTGTAGTTTTTGAAAAAATGCAAGAGTTAAGATTGGCCAAGTGCAAAATTTAGTGCAATTTAATATCTGGCATAACAGAAGTTCATTCAATTTCAAGAGAAGTTGGAGAGGGAATGAAAGCAGGTGCCAGTGAGTAACTGCAGCTCCTCCCTCTCATTGAAACATGCTGCTGGATGGTGAGGCCAAGAAAATATACATGGAGGGAATGATAAAACTTAGCAGACATGTTTCTGACAGCATCACCTGAAATCAGCATCACCAGAAAATGGAAACAATCCCATGTGATTCCCTGAGGAACCAGAGGAGGCTGGAAAATAACTAGACCTCTCTTGCGGCAATGAAAGCATTTTAGTTTATAAAACAAATGTTTCCAGCTGAAGTCAAATGCTATCAGCATTCAGTTTTGTCATTTCTTTCTTCAGAAAGCTGGTATTTAACACACTGATTGTTGTAGGAAAACCCCCTGCTAGGAAGGTTTGCCAATTCCAGTTCTTCCCCTTTGTTAGCACCTGGAATTAGCATTGCTAATGCAACAGGTTTCTCAACTCCATCATCTGGAACTGATTCTTCCAAGAACTGTGGATAAGAAGTTCCTCCTGCCATGGTCTTTGAATAGTGGAGAAACTCAGAGCACATTTAATGATCCTCAGGGCTCTGTGAACAGATCTGAGCTGCTGAGTTTTATTCCTCCATGAATGTCCCATGGGCTGCTTGTGCTATGGGAGGGGGTTGGATAAAGACAGGCTTTTTAATTGCCACTGGGGAAGTGGGAGGACCAGGGGCTGGGACTGATGCTCTGGTGCTTTGCAGGCGCTGGAACAGGAAAGACAGCAGCAGAACTGTAATGGATGTGCAGCTTTGTGGAAGGCTGCCCAGCCAAGGGGTGTTTATTGGTCCTGTGCCTCAGGCTCTGGGAGAAAGTTTTCCCCACAAGCTCTAGTGTTGACCAAATGTCCTTGATAAGTCAGGTAACACGACATGCAGAGGACATTAGCACCATTTTGGCTTAGGTGCCCCAACACTGTTAAATGCCGGGTGCTGCATGACTCCCTACCCTCCAAGTATCTGTAAGCTGGTATGAGAGAAGAAGCTATACATTTCCTCCAAAACAATAGCATTTTGGTCATCAAAATGAGATCTGTTGTGCTGGCAGAGCTTAACAGTTGCCTTGGGTTTTGCAGGTGTCAGGACAGAGGAAATCTTAGAAGGTGGGGAAGCAAGCAATGAAACTGGCTCCCAGAGTTTATGGGGACACTCAGCATGACAGACCCTGCCGAAGGTGTCTGAAAACTTAACATGCTGCTGATATCAAGAGCAGCCCTGATGTACTTGAGCTACACTGAAATGCAAGAGCCCTGGCAGGTCTGGGATAAACTGTCCATGCCCGATGGTTGATGTGTTAGAGAGCAGGAACTGAAAGAGGATCTCAAAAAGGAGAATATTGACACGGTGACAGGGACATTTCTCAAACTGTGGGTCTCCATCTCTGAGGCTGGTGTTAAAATGGGACACCAAGCATTAAGAATGATCGTTCACATAAATCCTGGCAGTGCTCAGGGAACAGGACAGCAGCTCACTCCTCTGAGCCAGGGAGTGAGAAATGGTTGCAGCTAATGGCTGTGAGTGCATTCTTGGGAGGGAGGAATGAATTTCAGACTTGATCCTGGAGGGGATTTAGCTCTGGAGATAGGGGGGAGAGACATAACCCTGCTGTCAGTGACTGACAAACAGTGGTCTCATAGTACGGTTCAGAGTGAATGAGAAGGAAACAAAAGTGGAGTTGTTTGGAGGGTGGGCAGGAATTGAGGCAGCTGAATTTTCTGCACTGTGAACAGCCAGGGAAGAGATGATGTGCATAAATAATCAGAGCTGATTCACTAGTTCTGACTGTCCAAACCTAGAGATTGGTTAGTTAACAGTGAAGTCTTCCAACAGTGGGAAATTTGCAAATTGCCTTAGGAAACTGTTTCAATAACTTTCCCTCATAACAGAAATACATTCTCCTAACCATTATGGTGCATTATTATTTTTGTGTTACATTAGTGCTCTGGAGCTTCAGGCTTGCAGTGAAGTTTATCTGCACTTGTGCCCCATGAGTCTGTGTGTCTTGAGCTGGTGAAATAAGGGACAAGTCAGCAGGTGGAATGGTGTGCCAGAGATATCACAGAGTATCCCTGTACCCAGAATATTTTGGGTACCACAGAATAACCAAAGAGAATGCCAGGAAAGCTGTAAAAAAGAAATATAATAAAGGGAAGCACAATGAAAAGAGAATTCAAGAAAAAATAATCAGTAAATGTCACAGTAAAAAAGGGGGGGGGGGGTAAAATAGGAACGGTTAGAAGATGGAAAAAATTGCCATGAAAAAATTAAAAAAAAACAAACCAAACTTGTTTTTAATGTGAGTTCTGCACAGCACAGAGAATTAGGGTCACTTGTGTGCTGCACCATTGGCAGCTATGCAAAAGGAACAGCAAGGGCATCTCATCTGTTTTTCACTTACTTCTCTAATGAAGAGAGACATGCTGCCTGCTGAAGGCCAACAGAGAGCTTTAATTTTTCATGGGTCAGTTTATTTTGCTGTTCACTTTCAGTTTTGCTTCTGAAAATTTTCCAGGTGAACTTCGTTCTTGCTCTCTCCACAGCTTTTCCTACTTTGCATTTTCCAATGTATTTCTGCAATTCTGATTATTTTTTAATTAAATTCTTTCAGTTTTATTTTAGCTTTAATATCCTCTCTTATTTCTTAGTAATAGCCAGAAAATAATACTTAAAGAATTGTGATATAGAAGGGGACTGGGGAGAGATTCCCTGTTCTGATCTGCTGACTTAATTCCATATAAGCTCTAGCTAAGGGGAAAGATATTCCTGAGCTCCCTTAGAAAATATAATTATAGATTTAATTCTATGGTACATGTTCTTCATGTTGCTGTGGGAGCTGGCCAGCTTCATTCTGAGGTTACTTTCTATCATCTTTTAAATGTTGTGGCAATTGGGGGTTTCTTCTCTGAAAAAAAAAAAAAAAAAGGAAATTGTTTCTCCCATCTGCAAAAATATCAAGGTGGAACTGACTGTCAGTCTTACCTCTTGTCTGGGAAATTACCAGAGGAAGTCTCCAAGGAAAACGTTCCCATGTGCGTGAAGGACATGAAGGTGACTGGAAACAGCCAGATTGGATTTACCAAGGTTAAATCTTGCAACTTGATTTCTTTCTGTAGCAATCTAGGAGGAGATGGGCACAGAAGAACAGAAGTGGGTGTTTTATACTGTGAGTTTATCAAGTTCTCTCAGTCTCCGATGGTGTCCCAGTAGCCAGAAGGAGGAGGTGTGGCCGAATGGTTGAACAGAAAACTGGGTGGACTTGGCAAGTTTGAGGATTCCATCAAATTGCAACGAATTGGGGGAATAACTGATAACCTCTAGGACAGAGCTGCTACTCAAAGACCGACTTGCTTGAAAGAGTCTTTGCAAGAAAAGACCTGCACCTCTTGAAGGCAGAACAAATTGAACAAAAATCAGCAGTGTTCTGTTGTAGTGTTAGTGTGGAACTGGATCTGCAGCACCCAACTGACAGGGAGAGGTTGAAGGACTTGGATTTGTTCAACCAGGAAATAAGGTTAAGAGGGGATTCACTTGAAGTCTTCCATGTCCTAAAGAGTGACTGGCAGGAGAAACAGGCTCTTTTCAGAGACACACAGTGACAAGGGACATGAGAACAAGCTACAACAAGAGATATTTAAATTACACATTATAAAAAGAAGTTCTTGATAATGAGCGTGGTTAAGCACTGGAACAGCTTGACAAGATTGGAGATTTTCAACAAGCTGAATAACCTTGAGCAAGCTGATCTTACTCCTAAGATAACTATTTGAGAAGGAGATTGGACTAGACCCCCAAATATCTCTTCCAATCTAGTAATTTTTCCTACAATTTTATTGTGTGAAGAACAAGACTTTGATGACCTGTTGACTGTAAAATAATTGTTCTCAGTTAATGTTGGTCATATCTGTCATTTATTCTCAGAGGAGAATAAATCATATAAATGTCATCTGCAACAGAACTCTGGATGGACTTAATCAAACATCCAACCTTAAGCAGAGCTGTTGCTGACAGCAAATCGTGTCAAACATAACTTTGTTTAGCTGACTTTTGAAAATCTCTGTGACTAGAGATTCAACAGCTTCTCTTGGCAAGCTATTCTGGGACTGCACTACCCTTCTGGTGAAAATGGGTTTCCTAATATTTAACCTCAACCTCCCAAGATGCACTTTATAGGAATTGCTGAATGTTTTAAGTGTTTATTACTAAGCTGAATTTTGCTCTATCCCCTTCAAGTGGTGTGCAATTTCATTCTTTTTTGGAGTCCTTTTTTGAGATTAAACAAATTCAACATCCCCATCTTCTTCTTTAAGAAGTCCCTGACAATTTTGTTGCACTCTACAAGTGATTTTCCATACACCTCTTGAACTAGGGGACTGAAAACACATCACGACATTGCAGATGTGACTTCCCTACAAGCAAGAAGAAGAAGGTTACAACTTCTAATATGCTGGGCATGCTCCTGTTGCATGCAGCTATGCAGTTTGAAAAACACATGTGCAGAATTTTGTGTCATTTTATTTCCGAATATTGTGTTGGTCTCTGGCTCAAGTTTATCAACTTTCTTGTTACTTGAAGTTTTACTGTCATTTGACTTATTTCCACGCACCCCATCTTCACCTGCAAATTTGCTGAAGATGCATTCTGTCTGATCATCCAGGCCATTGATAAAGATGTGGAATAATATTATCCCAGAATCAGTCCCTATTGTACTCCACTTACTGGTTGCCAGCTGGATGCTGAACTATTCATTAATGCCCTTTAAGCCTGGTAATCCAACTAATATTCAGCCCATTTAAGCCCATTCATCCAGCCTGTACTTTTCTCAATCACAGAAAATGCTTTGCAATCAGGTTTCAAAAGCTTCACTCAAGATATTTTACAACTACTTCTTTTTGCTAGAGCACTCACTCAGGGTGATGAGATCCAGCTAGAAGCAGTGGTTAGATAGAGCTTTGACAATGAAGAGGGAAATACTGCTATCAGCCACCATGATGGATGTTTTCAGAGGGCATTTAAGGTCTCATTCCACAATCACATACAAAGTATTCCTGCCCAGCGTGACACAAACTGCCTTGGCCTGGGAAGCTGACTATGTGCAGGAGCTTCTCACTGGGCTTGGTCTGAGCTGCATGGCTCCAAATCAAATCTGGGACTCTTGGGACTAGGGGCAGTCAGAAGAGCACATCCCCATTCCTGACTGCAGACTTGCCCCTGACTTTGAAAATCCCTGAAAGTCCTGAGAACAGGCTGTGGGGATGTCATCTGTGACCTAGCACACCTACCATCAGCTCTTCAAAAACTTGGTTGAACAGGTTGTTTCAGGCATATTTGAATAGGTAGAGAGCACTCTCTGAGGATCAATTAATGACAAATGAACACTGGCATTCATATAACCCTAGAATGGTCTGCTTTGGAAAGGACATGAAAGATGATCTATTTCTGACCCCTCTCCCATGGGCAGGGACACCTTCCACTAGACCATGCTGCTCCAAGCCTCATCCACCTGGCCTTGAACACTTCCAAGGATGGGGCATCCAACAGTTCTTCGGGCGACATGTTCTAGTGCCTCACAACTTTTTCTTTATGCAATCCATGAATTTGGTGTGCAGAAAGCTCTGAGTATTTTACTAATGTTTCTGGGAATTGTGGTATTGTTGGCCTTTTTTTCTACATAAAGAAAACTCACATGCAATAGTGTGTTCCAAGGGGAACAAGGAGCTGCCTGTGCCATGCACGTCTTGCTGCTCTGACTGCTGCTCTTCTTGCCTCATTCAGATATGAGGTCTTTCCCTCTGAGCTCAGTTTTCCTTGTCCTTGGAAGAAGAATAAGACAGTTTCAGTGATTACCTCATTTATGTGGTGTAAGCGCAGGAGAAAAGTGCTGTGGAGTTTTCCAAACTGTTTTTCAGCACCATCAAATAAATGAGAAGAGATGCTCTTTGTTTTCCCTCTTGCCTTTGAAGGCAGCAATTGACTGGGATGAGGAGGTAGAATGTAAAAGACCTACTATTACATAATGTTGCCCCTTATTAATTTGTAATCACCACATATGATTGGACTCCAAGAAGAGGTTTCCTGTTACATCTGACACGTCTGTGTTACTTCATTTTTTGTGTGGAGTCAGGTTTCTCAGCTGGCCAAGTGTTGCTACAAGAACACCTCAAACTCTTTGTAGCATATTTTGACTAGCTCCCTTATGAACACTGGGGCCACAGCTGAGGATGTCCCTCACAAAGACATGTTCACCCACATAATTGTGAAGAAGACTCTGTTTCCTTTGGGTAACGGGTAAGTGAAATCTTCTCAGCTACTCTGTGTACAAAATTGAAACCTGATGAAGTTGGATGATGCTCATTTGAAACCAAGGTTCCCTCAAATTAATGTAATATCCCAAAAGAATGCACCACTAATCCTACTCCTGCACTTGTATAGAGGAAGCACAGCAAGGTCACTGCTTCTCAGCCCTCTTAATTAAAAAGCAGACCTCATGATAGGCAATTGTCCCCTCAGGCCCAAGGATTTTCTTATCTCTTGCAAGCTCAGTAGCCAATACAGACTTTATCCAGAAGTAGGACGAGAAGAATTGAAGAGCAAGACTCCCCACCCCGGGTAAGACTTGTAATATGCCTTGCAGAAGTAAAACAGTACAGGAAGCACAACAGCATGTGGTATCCTAACAGCACTGAAGCATAAGAGCATAAGTTGCCTGAGCTCCAAGTGAGGCCAGGGCCTCCTGTCAGCTCTTCAATTCATTAGTGCTTGAAGAAATAACAAGTGAGCAGCAGGTAGAGTCGGCTGAGCCCAGCAAGTAATAAACTTACCTGAACAAGTGGAGGATATTGCAGGTCTCTGTGTATTTTACTGCCAAGTGCACCATGCTTCAGCTATGTGAAACGTAATACAGTCCGCTGGGATCAATGAAATTGTGTTAGCACATCAGTAACATACTTGAGGATCTAGTGCTTGTAAATAGTTCCCATGGTACTACAACTCCTTGCTTGGCCTGCCAAAAGATACACATCAGTACTGCTGAAAAAATCTGAGCACAATAAAGAAGTCTGAGAAAAGCAAGTAAAAACTTCCTACAGACTCTGCTTCTAATTTAGCTGCCATCCTTCAGTCAATTCTGACACCCTTTGGGATCCTAATGGCATTGTCTTTTCATTTGCCTTTGTGTACAGAGCATGTTAATAGGGAGATCCCTATCTGTATTTATTTATGTAATAATGGATATTCAAATCCACTCTGTTCATGCATACCAAAATGATGAGGGTAGGCAGCTAGTTCTCTTGCTCTCTCCACAGGGCAAAGAGAACTGTTTAAGAGAACTTTAAGCAGGGAATGAGCAAAGAAAATGGGATAAAATTACATGGGGATTGGGCCAATTAATCCACAGCTCTCACTAATGTGATTTGCATAGACAAGGGATATGTGGTTTGCCTGTAATATTTTCTTGAGACACCTAGGATCACTTATATCCTCCTTTTCTGTATAAAACAAAGAGAATAATTGCACGTTTTCAAGGAGAAAGCTTAACACATAAGTCTTCTTTGCAATTTCTTCCTGAGAACCAAATGTAAAATGGCTGCCAGATGCTCTGGTTATGGTTGTTAGAGATTTATGGCTTCATCCCACAGGCAATGAATAGAAGAAACAGCTAAATTTAAAGACAATTTTATCAGTATAAACACAGACACAGGAAAAAAGGAAGACATATTATATGCAAGGAACAAACTACGAGGGGAAAAGACCACTGGGAACTCAAGCAGGAAACTATGAGAGCAAGTGGTCTCTTTCAATATCTTTCAAGTATAACAATCAAAATTGTAATATTAAAATTCAAAGCCAGAGATGCAATTTAGGGTGAGGTAGCTCACATCCTCTGTGGGAGAGCTTGCATAGCCCACTTGGCAAATGGCCTGGAGAACACTCTCTGTTTGCCTAGTGTGTGAAAGCACACACGGAGCACAGGTAAAGCACACAAACTGCAGGGTGTGTGCCCCAAACTCATCATATTAAGTAAGAATATGACCATCACCTGCATTAGGCAGTAACTGGTGAACTTTAAAGTAATTTCTGAAATGAAGAATCTTCCTAAAAAGAAGTAAAGAAGCAGCATGAAAATGCGTGTTGGAGAAGAGAGATCTGTTAAGTAAGAAGAGCAGCAGAGTGGATCTTGTTTGTGTCTGACAAAAGTTGCCCTGTGGCATCACCAGCCTGCCCAGGCTGGGCCAAGCATCCTCCCCTGGGATGCCACAGGAATTTGATACCCAACCAGTGAAGAACAGCACAGTTAGAAATCTGCAGGGGTTAACATTTTTAAGTATCCAGTGTTGTGATCATCCATCATACAACTAATCCTGACTCTGAACGTACAGTTCCCGATCTGTCAGTTAATTTTGTGTTGATAAAAAGTGAATAAACTGCTTCTATTCTGACTTTGCTTAAATACCTAAGCAGTTTTTCTCCCTGCAATATCCTCCCACATCATCTGTGACTTCTATAATCTTGGATTACCTTCATACAAGCTCAAGCCATCTATCTCCCACCAAGTTTTAGATTCTGTGTTCTGGCAGATAAATAATACATCGACTCCATATTTCTGGAGCTAAATTGGACTCCTGTGGAGAAAACTATTTGCCTATAGCATGCGCTTACAGACTGATTTTATTATGTTTTCCACAAACTGTTCCCTTTGCAAGCTGTACTCCCCCCTTCCCAGAACTGTCCTGAAGTCACAAGGACTCCCAGAAGGATGATCTCTCAGGGAGAAAAATAGGAAAGCGGCCAAACCTCTTGTCACCATTGTCTCACAAAAGTCTTTGATTTCATATTCTTCCTCCTCTTGAGACATGTTATTGCAGCTTATATTTAGGTCTACCACTGTGAAAGGTTCTCATATTTTCTGCATTGAACTTTATCCCTTCAAGGTTCTTTTCCATGGGAAACAGCTTTTCTTAGGGAGTGGGGTTCTTTGGCTTTTCAGAAATTACTTTGATGACCTTGGGAAGCTGGAACATAGCAATGTTAAAACCAATGCACTGCTGCAATAAATACTCTATTGTAATTTTAGCAAAGCAGTAGAACTGATTTACACATATAATTGAATGCCACAAATAGACCTGCACTGGATGAAGAATTATGGCCAATAGAAGCTCTTATTTTATTTGATTTCCTCTTCTTATTATGACTTTGTCTCTGTAAATGTAGAGTAGAGACAGTTGCTAATTTCCTGGACCACTGTCACTCAGAGATGTTTAGGACAAGCTGTCTCCTCTGTTCACACATTAGCAGGTATGATTCTTTCCTGATGTGCCTTCTGGTATGTTCCTAATTAAAACTGGATATATTAACAAAGCCAGGTTGAGAATTATGATTAATGATCTTTTTCCCTAGAAAAGGCATTTTTGAGAAATCATCCCATATTTTTGTCTTCTCAGAAATTTTAGTTTTCTAGTCTTTGTCTGTAACTGTCCTACTCCCATTACACCAGTTTTTTAAATAAAAATTATAAATATGGCAATTCTGGATGGTAGCTGTCATGAATGAAGTTGATCTTCAGCTGTGTTTCCCTATAAAATATTTATTATATAATGATAGCTTAGCTAACTGGAAACTGTCTTGGAGACTGTAGGAAGTCTAAGTATCTAAAAGTGAGGTGCATCCTTGGCTGCTCTTTTACAGCAGTTGAATTTGAGACCAGATTGGATTATCTGCATCCTACAATACAGAAATGGCCACTTGTTGCACCAGGAGAGGTTTACATTAGATATTAGGAAAAAACTCTTCATGGAAAAAATTGTCAAACACTGGAACAGACTGCTCAGAGAAGTGATGGAGTCACCAGTCCCTCTAACTGTTCAGGGAACATGTGATAATGGCACTTGAGGACGTGGCTTAGGGGTGAAGATGGTGGTGGCAGACTTGTAGTGGGATTTGGTAATCTTATAGGTCTTTTTCAATTGTGGTCACCCTTAGAGTCAGTACAGGCTCAAAAAACAGTAAGAAGAACCCAAGTCTCATGTTTTCATTTCACTTTCAACTTGGGTAAGAGAATGAGGCTAGAAAAGTTTATTTTATCGCTGACATGTGTCTCTCAAGGGTAAAATGACCAGGTATCGGCTACAACCTTAGTAATATTCTCGTTTGTCTTCTGTGTTGCTTACCATTGAGAAAACTTAATTTTTCACCCAGCTGTTTAAAACATCCATACTTTCAACTGACTTCCCATCTCCTAGCTGACCTCTGCAGCATGGAGGGGGGACACTTTAGTGCCGATGTGCTTGTTCAGGGTGACAGAACCATCCCAGGTGGGTCTCACACTCTGTTAGGGATGCACAGCAATGGCCAATGGCCTCTGCTGGTCTAAGAGCATCATTAAAATTAATAGCACATGAAACTTGCTGAACCAAAATAGAATATTCAAAAGCAGACTTCAGGTCTCTAAGTAAAAAATGGCTTTAACCCTCTGAGTGTCTCTCTCTCTTTAGGATTGAGTGGAGATTTCCCCATGTGTCTGCAAGCCTATAGAGCAAACCTGTTTAGAACTCTGCTTACCCAGTTTCTTGACTCAATGATTTTAGGTATTTTTCAATACATAAAGTATCTAAACATAAGTAGAAAATATGCTGAAGAAGGGAGTTTCTATTAGCATGAATGCAAGCTTTCTGCAATGTAAACAAACATTGATTTCCCCCAGGAAATAGGAATATTTTCTTTTTCAGACAGACTTGGAACACATCTTTCAATGGTGTTCTAATCAGAAACATGTCTTCCTTTATAGCAGTCATAGTGTGGTTCTAAAAAAACCTTTAAGCTCACAAAACCTTCAAGACCAGGCTGGATGGGAGCAACTTGGTCTAGTAGAAGGTGCCCCTGCCCATGGCAGGAGGGATGGAACTATATATCTTTAAGGTTCCTTCCAATCCAAATTATTCTATGATCCTATGATTCAAATCTTGAAAATAGTACAGGTCTTTCATCCCAGATCATGTATCCATATTTTTTTTTTATATCATGAGACAAACTAGGATGGGGAATTTCGTCTCACTTCCAAAGTTGCCGTGGCTGCAGTTCAGCTTCATGATCATGCTCTTAGAGTGTTTCTACATGACATCACTCACTGATATAATTGATCTGGACTGCTTGGCACAGGTTACAAAAAGGTTTCATGAAGGCTATTCAAAAGAGTAACTGAGCTTTTGCAAAGCAGTGGCTGAAATGGGGTGACACTGGCTTAATTTATTATTCTGAAATCAGCTGTGGACCATCAGTAGGTGAGCAGTGCAGCTTAAGCATGGATTGATATTTTTATCTCTTTTTTCACCTCTCCAACCTCTTTTTATTTTTTAGTTAGTGATGAACATATCCATTTTCTCTTGATGGTCATAGTAACAAGAAAATTAATCCTCCATGTAGCTACAGCTAGGAGTTCCAATCTCAGCTCTCAGTCATTTTGAAGTGACTTCAAAGGGCTTTGAATAAGATCCAGGCAACTATTAAAGGTTACAGAAGAAGCCTGTTGAGGCAGCAGAAGCATAGTGCAAATCTTGATAGTGCATGAGGTAGCCTGTGAATCGACACACCTATTTTATGACACTGCTGTCTTCCTTTCTCGACCAGTCCCAACCACTGTGGAAAATGAGCTGGCTGACTTCAAGCACAGATACCTTTTGCAGTTACTGTTTCTGCTTTTCTGTGTCATGTGGTTATGGCTAATGTCAAATCTAGCATATCTACTTGCAGCCAACAAAGCATCAGGAGGGATGGTTTAATCACAGCTAATTTTCAGTCCTTGACTGTACTTGGCCTTCTAAGCTTTTTTCTGTTGTAGATCAGTGTGGAGTCAGTGAATTGCTTTCCTTTTTATTTTTTTTTTTTTTGGTCTTAGAATTCCTACTGACCCTTTCATGCACAGGCAGCTGCATTTTGGCTGTGCATCCTGCTGGAGTCATACGTGCTCACAGGATGCACCTCCTGCCTCCCTTCTCCACTCTTGAGCATTCTGCTCTGTGCAGTGCCAGCCCACGACAGGGTCAAACAAGGGTGGGGACAGCTGGGAAGTGTTGGAATGGCACAGATGTTCATTTGCTTTATGAAGTTCCAGGCAGCATAATTGTAGGCAAAGTGGATTAGGCAAAGTTAAAGCTGACTGAATTGAATGTAAAGATTTTATTAAGAAACACAACTTAGTGAAGAACCATGTCAGGTTCCACTATGATCCCAAAGGCTCACATCCCCAGACATTGTTGAGAGTCTGAAGGAAGCCCATAAGAAACTCAAAGTGCAATGAGTGGCAGTGGGTTTGATCTGAACCAATTCTGTTTCTCTGGGATCACAGTTTTCTTCAACCGCTCTCTGATCCATAAGATCATGCAGCCAACTCTGACGAAATTGTATTAAAATGTAGACTTTGACAAACAGTCAAATCACAGTGTGTCCACCAATGTAGGGAAGCTCCTGAAGTACATACTGATATCTCCCAGTAGTGCATTAACAGACATGAAGGTGGTACCACAGATGGGGGCATTGTCAGGCTGAGATGGAGGTTTGTGTCAGGTCACAGCAACTTCCCACAGCCCTCATTAATCTTTTCCATGCTGCCAAAAGGAGCTGAAGCCCATTCCCAAGCTCTGGGTAGCCTCCAGTCTCTGCTCTCAGCAGATGTAGTGAGGAAAGGCCATAAGCTCAGTGAGTAAATCTGTTGTCTACCTCTAACCAGGAAAAAAAATCCAGGGCAACACAGAGCTGAAAGACTTCATTCTAGGAATTGGGGGAGTGGGTGAAAAAGACCAGTAGAAACAAACAGGTAAAGGTCAGGAATGACTGTGGTTGCTTTTATATTCACGTATCTACTGCTCTGAACCCTCACAGATACTGAAGTCTGAATGGTTGAGGAAATTTTGAAAGACCATTTTTGATTAAAAAATTAAGTTTCAGTGAAAACAAGTGTTATATCCATTCTGTATAAAGGGAAGCATCTACAATACTCTTAAAGATATCTGTTTGGTATTTTAAGGGTAAAATAGTATAAAAATAATTTAAATTTCCCATCTACTAATTTTATTTTAAAACCATAGGTAGCATAAAAACAGATAATACACACACAATAATGAATGTGAACAAATTCTCTACATGGATCTTATGCAGAAAAAAATAATTTAGCTTTTTAGTTTCCTAACAAGAACAGCAAAAAACTCAGTAACTCTACTTCCTCGTGGAGTTAATCTTTGTTCCTTGCTCAATTCTATTTGTGAGCTTTCCCAGGTATTAAGCCACCTGTAAGGGAAAATATTTGTCTAGCAAACTTACAAGTGCTTTCTTTTGTTTCCATTCACCTCTCCTTGTTAACATTTTGTGGGCATTGCAAACCGATTCTGAATAGCTTTAGTTCCTTTGTAATTGACTTGAGTCTGGAGAAGGGTCTACCAAGAGGATCAGAGGGATGGAGCACCTCTCTTATGAGGAAGGACTGAGAGAATTGGGATTGTTCAGCCTGGAAGAGAGAAGGCTTCAGGGTGACCTAATTGCAGCCTTCCTGTACCAGGAGAGAGCCTACAAGAAAAGAAGGAGAGAGACTATTTACAAGGTCACGTAGTGACAGGACAGGGGCGAATGGCTTCAAACTGACAGAGAGTAGGTTTAAATTTGATATCAGGAAGAAATTATTTACTGTGAGGGTAGTGAGGCAGTGGAACAGGTTGCTCAGAGAAGCTGTGGATCCCCTGTCCCTGGAACTAGATGGTCTTTAAGGTTCCCTCCAACCCAAGCCCTTCTATGATTCTATGATTATGTCCCCTCCAATTGGTTGGGTGTATAACGCAAAAACCACCTGTGTTATTACACTGTGAGAACTGAAGTAAATTTAAATGATTTCTGAAGTATTGCAGTTGCAAAGCATTGAGTGGCTCTGCAAAAGTAGATTTAACCAGTCTACAGGTACATTAATATTCATGAAAGAGGCGGTGCTATGGACAGTCTCAAGATGGGAATATGCTGATTATGGCATAGATAGTTCTGCACTTCAGAGCAAATTTGACTAGATGAAATGAAACTTTTTGAAAGAAAAATAATGAATCAGATTAGATGGAATATTTTTGGACTTCTTGAACTGTTCAACGTCAATACAGATTTCACATTGGGTATTAATAAAGCATGAAACAGTGTTGCTTCCACTGTTGGACAGTGTTTTTGCAAGACAGGTAAAATCTTACAAACACACAGGGACTGCGAATTATATAATGGAGAAAAATGCAGCATGAGTTCATTGAGCCCTGCCCGTTTTTAACGTGTCTCTAATATTATTCTCATCCATTCATGGGTCTAATTTGGTCTTAATAGAAATGGCCATGACTTCTGCTGAATTTGATGTTTAAGTGAAATGATAAGAGGTGATAAAGGTCACACTGTAAGGCTACAGAAACTACTGATGCACCATTACACTCCAATTAAAAAAATGCTAAAAGAGACATTTGTAATCATTTTAAAATGAATAGAAATAGGGCTGAGATGCATGAGTTTGTAAGACTTTTTTCTTCCTTGACTATGGCAAAGGAGTTCACATTTGAAGAAACACTCATTGGAGGATACTAAAAATTAAATTCTATGGTTTTCGTCATTTTTTTTTCTTGTGGAATGCAAAAGGAGAGGGAAGAAGCCCCCTTTAATCAGTGAGTTGAAAAAGTGGACTGCTGCAAAAAATGTAGGACATTTTAATCTAGTTGATTTTATAATCCAATATAGCAATTCACAAGCCACAGAGTCCCCGTAAAGATGTTTAAAATGCAAATTGCACTGATTTTATTTAATCTAATACTTTGGATACCTGAGGGCTTTTCTGCATTCCAGTGCTTCCCACTCTGATTATGCACTGTGCTCGGGCGGACAGTAAAAATCCTCCCACCAACACCAAGGAAAAGCCAGATATAAGATCTGGCTTGTATTTCTCCACGCAATCCTTTTCAGCCCCTGTTTCTCAGGTATTTCTGGGTGCCTACCTCCATAGTCTCCAAGCTGTGTACTGGGGCCTTCAAGTCCTTCTCCCTGGAGTCCTAATAACCATAAATTACCAAAGTCACATGTTCACACATGGCATAGGCAGAAGAGAGAATTTGTTAAACTTCGTATGCTGACAAGAATAGATCAAATGGCATCAAAGTGTTCATATTTAATTACAACTTAAAAATCGATTTGCTGTATTGTTTCTGTTTAATTTTACAGTTATGTAGTCCTCAGCTCCACAGCCTAGACCTTGAGTAACACCTCAAGGGGATGCCCTTGCTGTCATGCAACAGCTGCAAAAACCCCTCAGGTTGCTGCCATCCCATTGCTGACCCAAGAGTTGAGCTACTGCTGGGATCTGCCACTCCTTTGACAGAGAGGCAGCAGCGGCAGCTGAATGAAGAGATTCCGTGCTGAAGCAGATTGTAAACTCTCACTTCCTCTTCTGCCAACAGCAAAGCAGGGACTGCTGCCAACACATAAGTGGGAAAGAAGGGGAGATCAGGGAATTTTCCAGCTTTGGAGGACAAGTGTGACTATTCCCAGAGGCAGATGTGGGGAACTAGCTGTCCTTCCCTCCCCCTGCAGTCAGATCAGTGCAGAGTCCTTCCCAGGGTCACCTGTCCCAGGTGACTGTGGCTTTGATAACTGGCTATTTCTAACAAAGAAGCCTCTACTTATTAAGCTTGAGCCAGATCAGTATATTCTCTGCAGTACAAAAGGAAGTAAAAGAAAAATATTTCAGCTGAACAACCTGGGGTTCTTAACTCCTCAGGGTTCAGCTTCTGGATCTGCTTTGCCAGTCCTGGAGTCCAAGATAATTCTTTCTTTTACTTACTTTGAGAATTAATAGGGCCAAAGGAAGCAATTATTGAAAATTCTCTCCCTAAGGAGATCAAAGCTCTCTAGTTATTTGCAATTGGCTTGAGGAGGGACATCAGTATTAAAAGTAATCTTACCTCCATAGTGCTAGAGACTTCATTTAGTCAAGATACTCAAGACGGAAAAAGAAAAATGCAAAAAGAGGAATGAAAATTTAAAACCTAGACCCGTCTTTGGTCAACAGTATGTGGGAAAATTATGATCAGTAGTTGGGAGCCAAAAGATAAAAATTGTTTTCTAAAAGAAGTTGAATATTTTTTGTACAAATACATATGGATGCTTTGATTACTGTAATTTCAGTATGGTAAGAAATAGTCAGTCAGCCCTCCTGTATGACTGTAATTAATTTATACAAATATTAATTTGTTTCACAAGTTTAAGACTAGTTGGACCTTGGTATGGGAAAGCTCAGCCACTGTCAACAATAATAACTTCAGGTCATATTTAATTCTGCAATAACACCTTGCGGCTGGATTTTGACCATAACTGTTTACCTTCCACAAAGTGAGAGAGACGTGGAGCACTACATCAGAATTTCACTGAGTTTCTGGTAGGAAAACTTGGTATTACAACTATCAGAAAGAAATAAACAACTAGACAGAGCACGAGGATGACCTCTGCTTTGAATGGAAATTATGCAGAAAAGACGGGAAAGGTGTTCACTGTTTTAGAGAGCAAAATAAGATATGAATGGGATGACCTGGAGAACAAAGAAATAGGAAGGGTCTCATCTTCAAAAAAGTCAAGGAAGGAAAAGAAATACCTACAGTTGTCACTTTATGAAAAAGACGAGCACTGTTACATATCCAGCATCAGGGAAAGTCAGGATGGTTCAAGTGTTGTTTGAGATCATCTGAGCCTCATGATGCAGAGAAGAAATAAAAAACCTTATATATATTTTTATATATATATAAACCCCAACACCTCAAAACATAAAATCATAGAATCATGGAATTGTTTCAGTTGGAAAGGACCTTCAAAATCATCTCATTCAAAATCCTCTGCCTTGGGCAGGGACACCTTCCACTATCCCAGGTTGCTCCAAGCCCCATCCAACCTGGCCTTGAACACTTCCAGGGATGGGACATCCACAACTTCTCTGGGCAACCTGTGCCAGGGCCTCACCACCCTCAAATTGTAAATTCTAAGCTGTAAAGTGGGAAGCTACAGCTTCCTCCAAGAGCGTCTTCCAAGGTCTGAGCAGTGCAATTACATGTACTCGCTGAGGAGAGGACGGATTGTCATGTTGTCAAAGCTGAGATATGGTGGTTATAATAATTGTCTGATTTTAACAAAGACTTCCTGAGGTGTCCACAGTGCAGCTCTACTGAGCATAGGTGTCTACTACCATCTGAGATGCCTGGGGTTACCCTCCCCTGCCTGAGACCGACATCCCAAAACATGTAAGTCTCCTGTAGGTTCAATATCACATCTGCCAACTCCATCTGGTTATCTTTAGACACTCCTGTGCATCTCAAAGGGCATGAGACAACTTTGTGTCTATGACTGAACTGAGCCCTGATCTGCCACTTCACTCTTGATTTCTGAAACAGGTCCAGGATTTGAAAGACCTTCTTTTCTGGAATGTGATGCTTAGCGAGTTTGATCGACGCTGTTGGCAGGATTCAGTCTGAAGTTCAGATAACACAATACAAGCGTCTGCATGGAAATGTCTGCATGGGAACCAAGTGCCTAAGCCAGCAGATAAGTGATCAATGATCTATCAGAGCCTGGAGGAGAATTCAGCTGATCAGTCACCAGGTGCCTACTTTTGGGAGATGTGAATCACTCTCTGCAGGCCATTGACTGTATTGATTAGGTATCCATTGACTGTAACAGGAGCTGAGACAGCTGCACGCTGGTAAACACCCATCTCAATTTAGCTGTCTTAGTTACGATTATTGCAGCTTAGTGAGTGCGATCTGCTCATGTAAGCAGAGGAGCCATCTGAGACAGCCTCATGTACTCATGACACCCACATGGATGGGGCTGGCAGGTAGGACATGGGACAAAAAGGTGAACAGCTGTGGTCCAGGGTCATCTCACTGAAAAAAGAAAAGACAGATGATGTTTCAGCTAATCCAGAATACAAGATGATTTGAACATGGATCATCTTTCTTTCATCCATCACATTGGATGTTTATGTAAGGGCACTTGAGCTCATCTGTGGAAGAAGTCTGATACCTTTGGGTCTTCTGCACATGGTATAGAAGATTACTGACAGTACCACTTTACCTCAGTTGTCTCAGTTTAGGCATGGGACACGACTGAGGGCACCAATAAGTATGTCAGACACCTGAACAGGGCTGGCATTTAGGACATAGGACTTAAAAGACACAGGACTCTTCTGAAGCAACATCTGGAGACAGGTGAGCTGCCCCCCACCCAGTACCCAAAATGAGGTGGAGATATCTTTATATATCACATCTTTGGTTTTAGTAGAGTTGTTTCCCCTAGAGAAATTTTCCACTCTTTTCTTTCTTATTAGGCAAATTTTATTTTTCTGTCCAGCATCTCTGCAGTGAAAGTTGTTGGGGTTTTTGTTTGTTTGTTTGTTTGTTTTCTGAATGGCAAAATGCAGCATTTTTAATAGGTGAACAGATGTTGGTGCGAGTGCCTTAAATATACATTCAAAAATGTTGCACTTGAAAAGAAGTCCGATAGGCCTAAAAGGAAAGCTTATGATTTTTAATAAATTAGGGAAAAAAAAGACATAGCTGCACAAGGAACCTTGCAAGATACTGAGAGGACAAATACTGCTGCAAAGCTGGAAGGAAGCCAGAAAAACACAGTAGTCAGAAAGACAGAAGAGAAGCTGAATGAGGGAGAGAAAAAATAAGACACAAGACAGACGATAGAAACACAGAAAACCAGGCAATTTTAAATACAGACTTGAGGAAAGATATAGAAACTGTAGAAGACACATATAAGGGTGGTGAGAAAAAGAACAAACCCCAAATCTGGTATGCTGTAGCACCAACTGGTTGAATGTGCTGCTTAAGGAGAGGGCAGATTCACAAAACTCTGCTTTTGATAGTAAGCTGGCTTCCGGAGTACGTGCCATTTCCTTCTCTTCCCACACACATCACACATATTCCCACCTCCTTGGCTACACTGCTTGGAGAGCTTAATTCTCTTTTCCTGCTCATTTTAAAGGGTTATATTTCCCTCCTATGCATCCTGTATTTCTGCATCCCTGGTTACAGAGCAGCTTCATGAAGAGTGACAGTGTGACAATCTAGTGCTGCAGAGCAGGAGAGGAAGAAAATCACTGCCCCTGCAGAAGGTCAGGGGCTGTGCTGGCTGCTTTGCCATCACAGCCAACAGATCCAAACATACATCCTGACACAGCAACGCAATGGTTGCCCCATTGTGTTTCTCCTTTCCCAAAGCCGCTCTCCCTGGGGAAAAGCTTGTGATTCCACTCTCATTCTAGGCTAATTCCAGCTCCTCAGAGCAGCCTTATTGCAATGCGTGCCGGGTCAGTAGACATGGTTGTTCCAGAAAACTAAAGGCATGGAAGTTGATTTTAAATATTTTTTGTTGTTCTTGTTTGGTGTGGGGTTTTTTGTTTGTGGTGGGTTTTTTTTTTGTTTTGTTGGTTTTTTGGGTTTTTGATGTTTCTTTTTTAAACTCATCCTTACCAGGTAAATTGTAAGAATGCTACAGGGAAAACAGGGACATATCTAGAGCAGCTGCTGTTTGAAGGGATGTGATTTCAGCAACTGTGTGTTTTTCTCAGACGTGGCCAAAGACACATTAAAAAGGCTTTGTTGTGGTATTGTATGTGGTGAAATCTCAACGGTGCAGCAGCAGTCTGGTGGACCCAGGCCCTGGGAGGTTCTTCATAAACGTTGTTCTCCAGAGGATGATGTCCAGTGCTGTTTGTGTCACCAGGAAAAGGATAAAAGGAGGAGAGATGCTCCCTTTGTAATTACAGCCGTTACCCTATAACCTGCAGCTCAGAAATCAGTGGTAATGACGTGCACCTAGTCCCATGAATTTAGTGAGACACAATTCAGAAGAGGATTAATTCAAGTGCTGCCTACCAACAAAAGCCTGGCAATGTCAGTGTTTCAGGAAAGCTGTTGGTTGTGCACTCTCAAGAGGAAGACCAAGAAAACGAAGGCAGCATCATATGGCATCACACCTTGAGAAAGAGTTGAGACAAAGGTGAATGATGACGTAAGTAAGGTGTTATCACTTTTGGTCACATTCTGATGTTCCTTGTCTTCCTGAAACAGGATGAACATTCATGATTCTCTTGAAATTTGAGGGTCCTAATGATTTCAGAGTTCAAGGAATGTCTGGATAGTGCTCTTGGTCACATGGTTTAGCCTTAGATAGTCCTGCCTGGAGCAGGAAGTTGGACTTATGGGTCTCTTCTAACTTGAGGTACTCTATGATTCAATGCAACATTACTAATGATGCCAGTGATCAGAATGTACTAGAGGCTCTCTCTACTGAGACAGTAACATTTTGATGCCCTTGGGCCTTCCTAGTGTTAAGGTTTTTACAGGGTTTGGCCTCTATAAAATGCCCTACCAAAGAGCAATGCAGGATAGGTGACGAAACACAAGGAGAAGGGTTAACATTGCACTGAGAAGCAGCACATGTGTTTTACAGAAACAGAGGGCATGTAGAAGTATTTGACAGGTCATTTTGACCCAGATGAGTGCGATTCCTCACAAAGGAAATATGACAAAAGTATTACTTGCTTCTTATTGTCTTCACTTAATCATGTAATTAGTGTCAGTGCCTGAGACCAGCATTGCACCAGCCCAGGAGCTGATACTGGAGAAAGCAGATGAAGCCTCTTCAGAGAGTTGTGCAGCACAGGAGAAGTTCATCCAGAAAACAAGAAAAATGTAACAGAAAGGGGAACAATGACATAAATGTTTGGATGCACTTTGGAAAGTAACAGAGATTAAAACAAGTTCTGAAGCTTGATAACATATGATGGAAAATCAAGGAAGGTTTGTTGCTTGTCTACAGTTACACACTTATAGCAGTGGACAATATTGCACTTCTCCTCTGTTGTCCTCCTATGAGTACAAACACTTCATACATAAGAGGAATAAAAAAAATAGTCCATGAAAGATGAAATATAGAGCCAAGATAAGCACTCAAAAAAGTGGACAACTTCTACTACTGGGTCTGCTGCTTTTTGCCTGGGTTTGTATTATTTAAGCAGCTGCAGTTGCTTGGAGGACAAAGGGACATTTTTGATGTTTCTGGAATTCTTTCTTGAAACAGTGCTTGGAAGCATTTGACGTGACTCAGACAACACCCATAGCAGAATCTTTGGGTGTGGATCTTGGGATCTTTGGGATTCATGAGGATTTCTGTGGTGTTGCACATGACTACAGTTTCCTGTGTTAGTTACTGAAAGCAGGTACATCATTGCTTATCCTTCGTGTTCTAGAGTTGGGCTCTATCTACTATCCAAGGGAAATGCAGACACTTTTAAAACTCCTGCATAATTTTTTGAGTTGTACCACATGCCTGCCAAAAAATGCTTCACAGATTATGCACAGTCAGGAGGATTGAATCCTGAGGCCTTTGGGATAATCCTATGACAAAATTATTCAGAGAACCTTGACAAACTGGGAGTACATGGCTCTCCTGTGCCTCATGGCTAAGCAGGTGAGCTCCTGTATTAACATAATGCCCTGAATAGAGAGTTCCTGGTGGAGTTAACTATGTTTAGAGTAAATCAGAAAACCCTATTTGAATCTAGTGCATGATCATAACACTGAAATAGCTGGAAATTTAATTGGGAAACTACTGGGATGACTGAGTCTAAAACCCTTCCAAGTTTCCACCCAAAGCTTAGGTTTTTTGCTTTTCTTGTGAAACAGTAAATCAGGTCCTATATATTTTGTCATCTGTCTTTCATTCAGACTGTGTGCCTGAGCAATGTGACTTTTTAATGAAGCTGTTGTGACATAGGCAAATCTGTTACATGGTGCCAACTTTGCATAAGAACCTGGATGAGAATAGGGTCTGTTCAGGGACAAGTCATGGGCAGCAAAGTAAAGTAAGGTTTAATTTGGCAGCAAAATTGGAAGGTTCACGCCTTTTGCTCATTAAAACACCTTAATGCATCGAATGGGATCTCTTATGGAGGATACTGTTACTGTACATTAATTATAAGTGCCTTATGGGAGCAGTAAGTGCAGATTGTTCAGTGTTACCTTGGCGCCTGCCACCTTGCTGACACCACCAAGCTGTTATGAAGAGGTTGCCTGGAGTTTGCTGTGGAGCTTTCAAACACTTTCTGCTCTAAGTGTGGTGGTGATGAGAGGCTGTAGGATAAAATAAACTGCTGTAGTAAATAAAAATCTTCACTCCTCCCAAACCGTGCTGACCTCAAAATTTGTTGAATTCACTGGCTTAGAAACCCTTGAATCAGACCTTCTTCTCTTGGGAATCACTGTGATTTTACAGAAAGGGATGAAGCTCAAGATGCTCCAACAGACTTCAGGTTTAGTGACTTTAGCAACCACTGAACTTGAATAGAATTATTGTATATGAGAAATGTTATATTTTAAAAATAATTATTCTGAACTGCTTTTAACCTTTATAGTGGGATGAGGTGAATCCTAGTCCTTATTTCTTTCCACTGACTACAAATAAAAATGACTGAGAAACTGCCTTAAAAAGAGGCATTTGCAGTATAAAACACATTAAATTAATCGAATCTATTGCATCTGACTGTTTCATTTCTATTTAAACATTCTTAATTTGGGAGACTTGAGAGTTTATTAATCATTCATCATTTGGGATTTTCAACAAACAAAACCACCTAAATTTGCTCCTTACTTACAGTACGAAAGACTATTGTCACTGCTTTGAGTTGGAAGTTTAGAGGAACGCCTTTACTGCGTTTAAAATAAATATGTAAACATTGCAAGTGGTTATCCTGTTCTTTATAGAGATCTGCCCCTGTAATGACAGATACATATTTACAGTTATTTTTACATTTTAGACTTTTAGCTAACAGAAAGAATTATTAGGATGTTCTTTAGCAACAAGGACTTCAGTACTTTATCCTTGAGCAGTGGAAAGCACTGCAGAGCTGAATGTTCACTGAGATTCAGCCATTTTATTTGAATGTATTTTATTTGGATGAATGTGGTCTAATTTTACATGGAGTCCCTTCTAAAGTTCATAAAACTCAATGGATTAAAAGGACCATAATAAACTATGTTCTGTTGAAAACATGTTTCATTTGATCTCTGATGTGTACAGTTCTGATGATAAAATTCCAAGCAATTGATGTAAATAAAGGACTATTTACAAATTTTGATGGTGAGTTTCATAAGGGTTACATTTGCTCTCCACAGATGCACACACTCACATCCCATGAATTCTAAATAAGAAGAAATTCTGATAGTGGACTTATCAAACTGTACTTAGGATCAGTTTAGAGTATAGGAGCTGTATGTCTAAAAGTTCTTTCAGATTTTATGCTCAAATTATACTTTGGAAAGTTTTATTCCCTTTCTGGTTTTGTTCTACTTTATTCCATGACCTTTCTAAAGTCCATTACTGCCTGAGTTAAATCTTTGTGTAATGCTGTTTTATTTGCCTGTTTTTGGCAACATTTTCAACTATAAATGAAGAAAGTATAGAACAAAAGCCAGAAATATGTATTTATATATGTGGATATTAAAGAAGCCCCACCAAAACCAGATTATTGCAATGAGAAGCACTAACAAGCATGAAAATAATAAATTAATAGAGGTCTAGGGAGCCTTAAATCTTTTCCTACATGTGTATGTATTATAGTGAAGGGTGGGATACAGTTCTACTATACCTCACTTATGCCCTTGAAATTCATTTCAGACCACAGACAGGAATTGTGTCTACCTTCTCTTCTCAAGTCTCTGTCTCTGTAGCTTGGTTTACAAATGTTTTCCTACCTAATCACAATTTTTTGTGGATATAGCTTTCAAAAATACTTGTTCCTGAGCTTGTAAATGTCTGTTTTGAGGAGACAATTGGCCACTTCGTTTGTAAAGCTCTGCTGCAATGCAAGGCTGATAGCAGGAACTTTACTGCTTCTCAAGTCCCCTGAATGAGTTTGGAAAGCTGGAGTGATTAACAACCTCCATTAGAGCCATCAGTATTGTCTTTCTTTTGCATATTGTTGAAGTCATTAAAACACTTCCCCAGAAACAACTGAACTTATGAGTTGGCAACATTGGGAGCCAATAAAACTGATTTTTAATCAGGATTCTTCTTAATGTTATTTATTGTCTCCCTCCCCACAGAACACAATCAACTTCCAGCACTTCACTGCTTAGGTCCTAGAAAGATTCAAATATTTCACAGTGACAAGACCCAACAGTGAGACTGAAGAAGAAGAAGGATGGACAAAATGATTAGAGAATTAACTAATGCTAGAACAAGAATTTTACAGAATAAATACTTTGTGATAGCTGGATCTTATGTGACCCTTCATTGAACCTTGAAAAAGGTATTACATTTTCTATTTCGCTATCTGTAAAATGGAGATTTCATAAATCTTGACAACTTTGAGTACTAAAAATGTAGCTTTCACTGACCTTTAACTGCTATAAACATGCCAGCATATTCATGCATTTGGATTAATAATTAACTTGTCAAACAACAGTGATTACCCAGAAGGATGGTTTTGTAGCCAAGTCTTCATACTGTCAGTGATCTCATGTTAGCTTGTACCAAATCCCAGCTGTAAAAAGTATTTGTGAAATTGAAAGGTGTTCTATGGCAAGTAAACTGTTATATGATAGTAAACAAATAAAACAATTATTTTTAGTAATGCTTGTCTTAGGTGAAATTTTTGCAGCTAACTTAAGATAATTATACCTTATTGAATGTCCTGAATTTAGTACTGATTCCACCATATTTCTTTATTCAGTGTTGCAGTATCATATATATAACTCATTTTTAAAGTTATACAGGTAAATACAAATGGTAAAAGTTATCTTCCTATAAATTTTTCTCTAACAATCCATGACATTTAAGGTGTGATTCAGGCTTACCTGATGCAGATGCCTACATTTAATCAGTTGAGCTTTGACTGTGCCCAGATACCCACAGCAGGAAAACTCCTATGACAAAAATGCAGTTTACTTATTTTCTCTCATTTTCCTGACTATGATATCTCTAAGAATCTGCTAGTTCTTACAAATTCATCTTGCTTTGCACATCAGTCTGCTGTGGGCTTGGGACAGCACAGGCTTTTTCTCTGCTGCAGTACCTGTTTGCAAAAAAGAAAAAAGCTGAATAGAGGCAAACTGAATTTATTGCAATTATTGGGTAACAATGTCCTGCAATTCCTTGGTTAGAAAGCTTGCACAACACTGTTACAGTTACTCATAACCTTCTTATGAAGGGAGTCTCGTGTAGGAGTCTCAGTGTATATTTATTTTTACTGTAGGTAATAATAGCAAATCAGTGGGGTTTGGAGTATAAGGTACATTTCATGCATAATTTTTCAGACTTTGTATTTTTTTCTTTCTAAGGGAAATGCCACAAACAGATCTAGCTGCCTCCAAAAGCTGCTGCCCCTGTGAGCCTTCCCAGCTAACATTAGTCATGGTCAGCAACACTCGAGTGGGTTTGCAGAACACAATTACGTTTGGATGAAACAAATCTGCATTTCTGGTAATTGTTTATATGGGATTGAAATGGAACAGCAGGGAAAAGTGTTTGTAAACAAAACAGACCCCAGTCAAAAGAGCCACATTACTCTTCATCCTTTTTCCCCCAGAAAAAGGATGAAGTTGTGATAACTTATTTTCTTTCCTGTCAAACTGTCTTGGGTTGAAATAGTTCAGGTTTTCAAGGAGTGAACCACGTCAGAAGAGGGCAGTGGCAGCAGTCAGATGGTGTGTCTTCACAGCAGCTGCGGTTTCTTGGTGTCAAAGCCTTACCCATGGTAGGATTTTGCAAACTCCTGCCACTGATACCTGATCCTGTTTTTTTCCAGGGCTGTTGGAGCCCAAGTAGGTGTGGAAAAAGATGGAAATACAGGAGGAAAGGAAAAAGAGGAAAGCTGAGAAATCACACGTTCCTCTTCTGTGATGTGCAGGGGACAGGATCCAGCCCATTGAGCACTTTGGTTCGCTCATCATTCTTGAGAGCAGAAGCCTTAAGTGTGTCTGGGATACCACTGTGGACAACGTGGATACACACTGCTTATTTCATCAGTGCACTTGGGCAAAATTCCTTAAAATTCTGAGGCATGAAGGGATGTGGATTACTTTTCTCTGCTAATACTGACTTTTTCTAGGTCATGGATAAAAAGTGAAAGAATTAAAACATCCCAAACCAATGGGCCCATTGAAATGTTGGCTTGTACACCCTCAGTGATAAATGCAAAATAATGCCCACTCAGGTGAAAGGTTTTCGGTTAGGTTTTTTGTTTGTGTGGGGTTTTTTGTTTGGTTTGTGTGTTTGTTTTTGTTTTTATTTTTGTGTATGCTGTTGCTAATAAGAATCATGCAGGAATTTTAACTTTACATTCTCCATTGAAAAATACTAAATCCACTGAAACACCTCTATGTCACATATAATATTGGTAAATGAAGTACACGTGGTGGAAATCCTTCCTCCAACAATTTCAAGTTCTTGAAGTTAATTAAATATAGCTTGTACAATGAAAAACACATTTCAGTGATCACATTTCAGCAATAATATTTCATGAATATGCTGCTCATATTTTCTCTATTTCCATGAGAGAGGAACAGCTCAAAAAAACCCAGGTTTATTGGAATATCACTTACCTTTGTTAGTTATCCTAAAGCATGTTCAATTCTCTTTATTTCCTAAAGTGGAAACTGTCCTTTCTGAAAACACTTTGTCCCAGCATTTTTTTACTTCATAGCAAGTGCCTATGAGATCTTTACCTGCAGAACTTTACCTGCAGATGTCTCTTTGCCTTTTGGGGTTGTGCTCTCTGGTAAACAAAAAAAGCAAAACTTGAATTCAAGCTGAGGGGAAAGCTGTTTATGCCTGCAGTTGCAGCTATAATGAGTGCCTCCTGTTTTAGGGATTCCAGCTATTCTGCCAAGAGCTGATGGGATAGGGAAGGAAAGGAAGTCAAATAAGTATGTTTCTAATTTACTTTATGGTTTGCTTCTAGATTTCTGCAATAGCTTGGGAAAAATCATTCAGTTCTTTAATTTATAAATGTAATTTTAAATTTAGAAACTGATTGACTTTGCTGCACCCGTTTCAGCATGGTTTTGTTTACCTTCTTATTCTCAGCCTTCAGCAACACTTGACATCAGTGTTTCCCTTCACATTTAAAATATCTTCAGTCCACTGGAGATCTCCTATAAGCAGCAAACTTCTTCAGTGTCACAGCACTAAGAGTCTGGTTGATGCTCTTATCTATTGAAACCTGACTTTCTGTCAACTGCAACATAAGTTGCCTTGTGACAGAGATGTGAAACAGACAAACAATGATTACTCATTTTTTACTTATTTCAGTCCATTTCTCACAGGGTAAAAAAATCACCTATGACAACGATTTTTCAACCTTTTGCCGTCTGAGGACTTTTAAAACAAACCCTACATAACTGTGGACCCTTGCTCAGTAATTCAAGGTAGTGACAATAGGTGTGTCACCATCTGCGGGTTATTATTAAGTAATACAGTGTGCAGGAGATAAGTTTATAACTACTGATCTTGAAGATAGCAGCTGAGTCCACTAACACACACTTGTATTAAACTTAGAACTCTGGTGCTGTGTCTTTCTTTCCTGATTTAAAAGTTCATAGGATGCTTTCTGATCCCAGTTTTGCTGAAGATTTGTGCTGCTTATTTAGCTGGTTACCAGGTGTCCATATTTCTTAAATTAAACCAGCAATTTAGACTTCAGTAAAATTTGCCCTCAAAAAAAATTTGCCCTCAGTCAATCAGCAGAAGCAATACAACTTCTCTAAAGGTGCACATTAATCTGCCTCAAACTAGAGAGTACTCTGTCATCCCATAGCTCTGCAGTGTTGAGTAGAGAATCTGGGGACAGAGAACCTTTTATGCCTGTTTTCAGGAGTGCCTTCTAAACTGTGTGCTGCAGCAGCGATGCTGTTGCTCTGCAGTTCCCAGAGAAGAAAATATATCAGCATGAAAATGAGCTGGACCAGTTGCTCCCCTGTGGATATGTTCTTCAGCTGAAATAAATCTCTTATTAATGGAAGAAAGCTCAGAATATTTGCTGAGAGGTGGAGGGCAATGCATTTAGCTGGAATCTTTCCTATTCTGCTGGGAGGAGCAGTACAATTTTGCTTGACAACAGAGCAGCTATCAGAAAAGGAGGAGGGAAAAGACAAGCTCTGAATTAAATGTACTTCTAGAGTGGCTTTAAATTTGTTCCACTGTTAGTAGAGGGAAATTTTAAGAAGGGCCAGATGCCAAACTGGAAAGGAGTGAAAGCTAAGAGTGAGTCTGCTACAAGCTCAGAAAGAACCTATTTAACTCGTACATTATGTTCTCTTGCGTTCAAACCTGTCCTTTGCTGTATTTCTTGAACAGCTGTACTCAAGGTTCAGTGTTCCAGCAGGCAGGTCCTCTCTCCCTCTTTTTGAATCTTCCAAGTGAGCTACTGAATTAATCTGCCTATCATTTGCATATAAAGAGCCTCAGAGTCAGACAGTTAAAGGTGTTTAAGAACCTGAAATTCAAAGAGAAAAAAACCCTTTAAAAACCTGGCTCCACTATAAATTGCAGGTTCTTGTACTTTCCTACTCAAGTCATACTTTTTTGTGTGTCTAGATTAAAATTTCAAACATAACACATTAGTCTTTTAAATTTTAATAGGTGGGAAAGAGTAGTTGCATCAGAGTAAGAAAACACATACCACCAGGCCTGGAAAAATTTGAGTTTCTGTGTGTTAAGGAGGAGCTGAACTGGAAAACCTGATGTTATTTGACAGTGTTATTTGCTGGAATTTGTTCATCTATTCTCAGCTTGCCTTTAAGGAGTTGTGTTAGCTGCTGCAGCTAGAATTAACCCAGCTCATGTAATGGTCAGTCTATTGCTCCATTCAGGAATCATTTGAAATCATTTGAAACATGTCATAATTATATACATTATTGCATATAAATATGAAACACTCAGTAAGCCAGCCTTCTAATGTAGGGGTGTATGATCCCTGTCCGGTCAATAGAGCAGGATACACGGCTTGAAAGGCCTCTCATTCTGAGGGTCTGCTGAAAAGTGAAATGTGAGAAATTCAAAAGATGTGGAAGAAAATGCCTGCCAGACAAAGATGTATCTGGCTGTGCTCTATAGCTGCTTAACTCTAGCACCTTGACTATCTTTCTCTACTGCCTGGATAACAACTGTACCCACAGGAGAATCATTCACTGAGGTCCAGAGGCCTCAGTAATTGCATCATTATGGGCAGCTATAGTAGGTAGACCAAAAAGGACCCTTAATGCAAAACTGGACATTTTTTCTCCATAAGTGATGTAAAGTTCTAAGCAATATTCAAGGACAGCTTCTTAATTCCTATAGATGGCAGAAATATATGTTGTTCTAATAGTTATTACTTGTAACTATAAGTAATAGCTGTTCTCTAATGAAAAGGGAGATCAAGGAATATTGAAACACATTCTTCAGCCTAAAAGCTTCAGCAGAAGAATAAAGACCTTAACAGATGCTTATTTCTAGGGCATTACACATTTTTTATATTCCTCTCATTCCATTATGTTCCAAGAAGAAAAATCTCATATATTTTCTCTCTTTCTATAGAATCTGTTACTTACTCTGTTATGTTACTCTAACTCCTCTATTCTTTTGGAAATGGAGTTATCAGGACAGCATATTATATACAATCTGTGGATGCATCATCAGTTTAAAGAGTTGTATAATAATGTTTATTATTATTTTATCTTCCTTTTGAGGCACTTCCTAAGATCTTGCTTGCCCTACAAAGCACCGGTGTAATATTTACACTGAACTGACACTTTCTTCTTTTCAACTGAGGACTTTCTTTTCTTGGAGGGAATAGCCAGTCCAGAGTTCATCAGAGGTTACTTTCCTGTATGGTCATTCTTTGGTTTGGTCTCAGCCTGAAAGTTTGGATTTTGTTCTTTTAACCTACTTATGTGAACAAATCATATTGCGTTCTTCAGTGCCCTGAAGAACTCCTTAAAAATATTCCTTTAGTGATGCTGTGCACCAACGAGAGGAAGTGATGAAAAGAACAGCACAGCTGCCAGCCAAGAAGCAAACCCAAAGAAGACTCTTGCCATTTTCACACAGTTTTTTAAATTAATTCAGATCGATGTGCACCCTTTCGACTGTTCTGATCTGGTCCTCAGAGAGGAGGGAAAAATTTCATTTGCCATTTTAGTGTCCCAAGGGTTGATAGGTGACAGTAGTGTTGGTTATGAGGAAGCAGAGAGCAAGGTTTTGCAGACCAGAATGTCCACTGAAAGACTGTAATGACACAGAAAGAAATGGATTTGCAAAGTCTGCCCCTGATCCCATAGGATGGAGATTCTCATCATGGGTAAAACTGAGGGATTTTATCTATCAACAAGGGCATAGAGTGCAGGACAAGGGGGAATGGCTTCCATCTGAAAGAGGGAAGGTTTACATTAGCTTTTAGGAAAAAAAATCTTTATTGTGAGGATGGTGCTGAATTGGAACAATTGTCCAGAGAAGCTGTGGCTGCCCCACCTCTGGAAGCATTCCAGGCTGGGTATAGTGGAAGGTGTCCCTGCCCACAGCAGAGGAGACTGGAACGAGGTGATCTTTAAGGTCTCTTCCAACCCAGGCCATTCTGTGATTCAGTGTTTCTATGATTCTATGATTTTGGGGGATCTCAATGCATATTCTCATCCCCCACATCTACTACATCATAGCAATTCTCTTGCCATGTGGGTGCGTGGATAACTTGAATCCATGTGCCTTAAGGTGAGGGCAATAACCAGCAATCCCTGTGATCCTGTGATCCCTGTGGTTCTGTATTGCAACCTACTGAGATTTCCCTTCCATTTTCTTGCTTGAAAAGAGGTATCCGAGATTCACTGTTGGGACAAAAAAAGGAGAGTTTGAAAACAAACTTGGCAACTTTCTGAATTCCTGGGCTGAAAATGAAGCACCTGGAAGATGTGAATACATGATGCAAGAGAATGCTAGCAACAGTCAAAAAGTCATAAAGCATTCTGACATTGAAAGAATGCCAGGGAATAGGAAGATCCAGGATCCAGTTAGAAGTCAGAATACATTAATTAATTATATGGGTTTTTTTCTGAGGTTGCTTTTTTCTCACTCATAACCTCCTAAACCATATGAAATCTAGAATCTTTGAAAGCCACAAGGTTAAGCTTCCAAGAGAATTCATTAATAACCTGCTTCTGTTCCAGTGTAAGGGACAAACTTTTCTCTGAGCTGTGATGGTATAAATCAGGGTCATCTTCCTCTGAGTCAGTGGAAAAAGCAGCATTGGAACATCTAAGAGGGTGAGATCGGTATCAAGCCCAAGGTGTTTTACCTGACAAATGGTATACTGTTTAATGTGCAACTCTCCAGGATCTCAGAAATTGCTTTGTTCATTGTTATATAGATCATTTTCCTAAGTATTTCTTCAATTCCCTTTTACCATTTGAAGTTATCTTCCTAAATTCTCCCACCTCCCAGACCCTAAGCCCCTAACAGCTGTGTGTTGTGTGGAATATGAATAATTTTTTACAATATTGCTTTGCTGGCAACCAGACTTTTCCCAAGCCCTGCTTCTTCTACCATGGGATTCCCCTCTTGCTCTGCTATTTTACTCTCACAGCAACTCAAAAGCACATAATCAGACAGAAATGTGTATTCTTTAAAATAGATGTAAAACCTTGGGACAAACTTCTTAAGTCTCACATATAGAATCAGCTTAAACTTTCTGTATTTTTACTGCTGTAAAGTAAGTACAAGGTCACAAAGGAGCTGAGAAGAATACACAGAGGTCACAGTCTCACAGAACAAATGCACTAGTGCTGCATTTAAGTACAGCGACAGAATAAGCCTAAGTTAACTATTCACTTGTTGTCTCTAACCTGCTATTTTAAGCTTTACAGACTTTATAAGCTAAATCAGGAAAGGCAGTGGAGGATGTAGAGTAAAGAACAATGCAGTTATATGACAAGGAAATGGATGAGATAAACCTAATACACCTCTTCCAACTCTAAAATCTATGATTGTAGAAAATAATGCATCTCAGCACAGTTCAAGTCTATTTATTTCTATTTCCAGTGACTTAAAATGGCAGAGAAAATCTTGCTTCTGCCCTAACAATTCTTTTCTTCTATATCCCCTTGTCTACTACAAAAATGTAGATGTCTTCATATGTATGGGTTTTTTCACTGCAATTTATTTTGTTTTATTTTCTTTTGTTTGTTTGTTTATTTGATAAACTGGGCACCTGGGTTCTGCAGCACTTGACTGACAAGGTTGGGAAGTGACAAATAAGATTGAAATAAAGAATATATATGCAGCTGGATTCACAATGGTATGATAGATGACAAAGTCGCTGTCTGGGATCCATGTTCCAAAGGAGTTGGAGGAAGCCCAGTGTGTCTTCTACATTGCCAAGAGATGAAATCTTCCCAGAACAGCCTACACTGACCCTTTGTAATGGGACAGGAGGTTAGAACTAGAGGGTCAAGTCATTGCTTAATCTACACACTTGCAAAAGTGATTAAAAAGGTAAAGCACTTCTACTCACAGAGGAAAGAACAGCCTATGCAGAAGCCACCACAGCAGGTGGGTCAGGGGAAATACATGAAATAAGGAATAGGTGAAGTCTTGAGTTTGCTGTGCACAACACTGAGGGCAGAGCAGCTGTGCTGTCTGACAAATATCTGTGGGGCCCAATAGACACTACACATAAAAATTATTTTACTCAACTGGAAAAAAACATAAGAGACACACAGACCTAGATTCAACTGATTAAATGACTAACACTTAGATGGCTACATATTTTCAGGAAGAAGATGTCCTGAAGTAGGCAGAATAGGTTGGAGGAATCATGCTTTAAGATTGTTTATTTGGGAAATCCTTGGTGAGCTGAAAAATCTAGAGGCAGCTGTGTATATACTGGTTGTCTAAATTTACATTAGATGAATCTGAGTGCCTGGTTTTATCTGCTCTATATATAGGACTTTTGACAATGAGATAGTTTTGTCACTCACATGGGTATATAATAATCAGTAGAGTACTGCATGTTGTCTGCTGTATGAGTGGAAGAAGGTAGGAGAGGAGAGGAGGAGAGAGGAGTGGAGGGAGAGGGAGAGGAGAAATTCACTTGCAGTAAAGTGCAAAATCCCAATAGAAAAAAAAACTCATAAAAATATTTGGCATCTGCTTAAATATGCAGGACAGATGCCATGTATTTTTAGAAGATCATTTAAGTAATAATTAAGTTTTTTTCCTTAAAGAAAGTACAGTTTTTCCTGCTTAAATTAACTGGGAAGACACTAAGGGAGCTGCAGTTATTTGCACAAATACGCAGAAATTTTTCTATTCTGCTCCTGTGTTGTTTTGGGGCACTAAAAACTTCTGCAAACAGGATGGCAGTGCTGACTGAATTTAAGAATTAGAATTAGAATTAGATCTTAGAATTTTAGAAGTCTAATATTCTGATGAGAATATTAGACTTCACCCAGAAACCAAAACCTTTATGCTGAAGGTGTTCACCAGCACAACAAACAGTAGAAAACATCAACGAAATAAATGTTTGCTCCCTAGTTACTACTCAGAATCCAAGAGCTGTGACAGTGACAAGTATGTTGATGTGAGGACCAAGACATGGCCATGTTGTAGGTGTTTTTCCTTGGTCTAATTTATCAGTGAATTCCCTGAGAAGAAATCAGTCTTTGAACTGACCCATGCAATCAGTCAGCAGGTCTAGGCTGTAGGTATCTTCCAGCTGCACTACTTTAATCCCTATACTGTTTTATTCTAGCAGAGTGATTTTTAAAATTGTATTTATTTTTCCTGTCATTAAATCTTGCAAGATAAAGGTAGCAGAAGGTGAAGTATTTTGTTCTGATTATATGCTCTATATCAATAATTCTGTGGAATTAATTTTCTAGGCAGAGAAGAGCTTTTATGTTCCTCAGATTAGGATTTTGTTTTGTTGTTTTCCAACGTTTTCTGTAGTTAAAACTAAACTTTGTCCACATAAGATGTTCATAACTAAATCAAGAAGTTTTTTTATAACACTGGCACAGGTTGTCCAGAGAGTTGGTAGATGCTCCATCCCTGGAAATATTCCGGGTCAGGTTGGACAGAGCTCTGAGCAACCTGGTCTAATGGAATATGTCCCTGTTCACTGAAATGTGTTTGGACTAGATGCTTTGCAACTCAAACTATTTATGATTTTATGATTTTATGATTCTGTTCTCTGAGCTGCTAAACTTCTCAGTCTCTAAGGAGTGTGGTCATACACAAACTTGTTGTTGTGAGCAGCTTCTTGCTTGTACTGACTCCAAGACATGCCAGGATTTTTTTGGGTCAGTGCTCATTAAGGGGAGGCACAGTCAGAATGCTGGAGGTCAGTCTGCTCTGCAGACTTTGCATGGACCTCCCTGGAGGTCTTCTGCAAGTGCCACCAGCTCTTTGGAGACGTGCACTTGCAATGGGAGAGAGCTGGGCCAAGAGGTGCAGAAATACAACGGAGCTCACCAAGCAAGACAAATCTGCTGATGTGTGAAGGATGAGGGCACCTAATTCCTGCTGAGCCTGCAGCCAGGCTGGGAACATGTTTTTGTGAGAACTGGAAGGATACAGTGAACTATGGAACACTCAGGAGTCAATTTTTTCTGCTTCTGGTTGGAGACCGATTTAGGGTAAAATTCCAAGTTAATTGGATCAGCCTCTTAAAGTCACTAATAAGGCAAGAACAGTGCCCAGCCTCTTATTGGATTATATATTAGGCACAATGAGTGTCATGCAGCAAGTAAATTTCACATTTTTATCATAAAACAGGCAGTGAGGACTCCTTTTTTTTTCTCCTCAGGAAATTTTTCAATGCCAGCTTTGTAAACTTCATTCAGAGCCAAAGAATAGTTCAAAAATCTAGTAATGGTAAAGACAGAGTTCTCAAAGAGAAATTCCCTGCAAGTACAGTGCCATTGTTGTGCTACATTTTCTTTTGAAGTGCCAGCAAGAAACAATTAAGGAGCAGCACTTGTAATGTATAATTGATGGTTTGCAGGTATCTAGAAACTTAGAGCAATTAGGCCCAGGGTGCAACATTACTTATTCATCACCATCTGGAACTTATAACTCTATAAGCCCTGCTATAGTTTATGTTTGTCTGGCAGAAATGGCAAGTTCAGTGTTTAAGTGCTGCATTATGCTGCAGAAGGTAAATATTTAATGGTGTCCCAACATAATGCAGCTGAACGGGATAAGATGAACATGTTGTATGGTCAGAACATACCAGCATGTGGGTATTGCAAAGTATAAAGAAGAGAATGCTCTTTTGAGAGCAAAAGGACTGATAATACTTCCAAATAAATCCAGAGCATTTCTATTGCAGCAACAGAAAGATGTGGCATTGATCCTTGGGTCACAGAATACATTAATTAGTAACAGCTGGGATTCAGTTTTAGATATGATTTAGATGGGTGAAAGAGTCTCACACTTTCTTCTTTAGTGTTAGAGTAGAAGTAGACTAAAGATGAATAGGAAATTCTGGAGAAAATGTTTTCTTTTTTTAAAAAAAATGTCATTTTATCAAGCATCAAACCTGTCCTAGTTACTGTCTTGACAATTTTCCTGCTGGAAAACAAAACAAAATCAAATTAAATCAAACCCCAACCAAAACCAGAAACACAAAGAAAAACAAAAGCAAACTAAAAATCCAGAAATACTAATTTCAAAGTTTTCTAAAGGGTATAGTTCCTTCTTGGGAAGAGAATTATTTTTTTCTTTGTGTAACCCCCACCAAAGAGCAAAAACTGGGTGAAACCTTCTGCCTGGATCTTTTCCAACATTCTTAAGATCCTGAGTGCAAAGTCACGTTCAAGAGATTGGCTTGATTTGTGACTGAAAATATTCTTACAGCACGGAAATTCTCATGGTTCTGGAAGATCAGTTTCTACTCTGCTCTGGTCTGGCAACCAATCCTGACTCAGGTGAGATGACTGGCAGTGGACTGATCTGCTTCACCTCCATCCAGCACACAGAGGGGAATCTGCAGCTAACAACTACCTTTTAAAGTTTGGTAAGATTAATTGATTTCTCTGCGCTCTCACTCCTCACAAGTACATTCAGACAGCTTAGAGTATTCTGTACATACATGGAAGATTATAATATTATGTCTTAATGGGTGGTCTACATTCATTCACTGTCCTGGGTGTAAAGCATCTGTAGTGCTAAGATAAAGGTCTAGTTCTAACTATTCACATTAAACAGGTAGGACAGAATTTCAAAGAATGGCATCATGCAGTAGATTGTATTTACTGGATTAGTGTTGTCTTATCTAGAACATCAAACTGAATGAAACAAATGTTCAATTTCCTATCTTTATTTATTATTCCTGAATGACTTAGTTACCATCTTATTCATCCATTTCATTGATGTACTTGATTTGTTTCAAATGTCATCGTCTAAATCTACAGTTTTGCAAACAAACTGGACTTTCTTCTGCAACTAAGTTTATATGTCAGCACTCTCGTTCATTCTAATAGTTCTGACTCTTGAGTCAGTCTACACAGGGATAGAATGGTTTGGGTTGGAAGAGACCTTGAAGATCGTTTTGTCCCAGCCCCCCTCCAGGAGCAGAGATGCCATTTACCAGATCAGGTTGCTCAAAGTCCCACCCAACCCGATCTTGAACACTTTCAGGGATGGGACATCCACAACCTCTCTGGGCAACCTGTGCCAGTACCTCGCCACTCTGAGTATAGAATTTCTTCCTAACAACTAAGCTAAACCTGCCTTCTTTCAGTTTAAAACTATTGCCCCTTGAACAGAGCATGATTTTGCCATCAGGAGTTTCAAAATATTGCCTGGTTGGTTATAGCTTCAGTTTCTGGAATCCAGTGATGAAAAAACAATGCTTCAGTTTTCATGGTTACATAGAAAACCCAAAAAATGTGACTTACAAATGTTCAAAGACTGGAAGTGAATGAAAGCAACACTTTTACTTGGATTGTTATTGCTATAATCTCCTAATTGATTCGGGAGATCAGCGCATGACATGTAACTGTTTGAGGATAATAATAATTAGACTCTTCCCTGTTCAACATTTTATCTAACAATATTACAACCCCAACTGAGCAAAGAGAAACTTGTCTTTGCTTTCTCATGTACTGCTGTAGAAGAGATTAAAAGTATGCATTATTAGTATAGCAGCGCAGATTGTTATTCTCTCCAAAGTGCCTTAAGCATCATTTATTAACATCACTAAAACATTTACCGGCACTTTTCAAAATTTGCAGGTAAGGAAAATCAGTCCTATTTCAAGTGCAATTTTCACCTGGTAGATGGTCCTGTTTGGGACAGGACTGATTTACATTGGTGCCTTATGTTTTCAAACATTTTGTGTACAGTGGCTGAGCACAGAGAAATACATCAGGTGAAGCTGGAGAGTAGCAGTGTTTATCACAGCAGGCTCAGGGGTTGATTAAGGTCTCTCCAGCCCTGACACTAGGTAGCAGCTGCCAAGGTCTCTATTATCCTATAATCCTTTTTTTTATAAAAAAAAGTCAGCGTACACAGTGTTTGTGCAGGAGAATTCACTCTCATGAATGAGATACAGTGCTGCAGCGATGTCCAGACTGAGTCTACTGAGAGAGTCAAATATCCTGATCTGGACTGACATCAGCACCATCCCAGAAAAAGCCCCACTTTTGTGGAGGAGGAAAAGCACAGCAGATCACTTCACTGCTCAAACACAGTGGCTCCCTCTTCACTTTCAGAGGAGCCAGAGGCTGTGCTCCTTCCCAACCTTACCCATTCTGGGAGTCTGGGATTCTGTGACTCTGTGATCTACTTTGGAGGTAACCATCCTTCAGGGAAGAGAAAATACAACTTTTCTTCTGTCATTCCAGTTTGGGAATAGCAGGGTTGTGAAGCACAGCAGAGCCCTGTGTCCCCAGCTATGTCACAGCTCTGCTGCATAGGGTACTGTGTGTATGCTTGAATCCAATGGGATCTTTGGTCTTCAGGGGAAGTTTAACACTCCCCAGCTTCAGAAGTCAAGGGACGAGCATGGACAGCCAGATCGTCACAGAGGGTTCATCCTGCTCCTGCCCTCATTCAGGATTTCTACATGATTAGGTGCATCTGAGGGGAAAATGCATATTTCTGATTACCTCCCACTGCTCTTAAACAGGGAAAATCTCTCTGAGAACTGCACAGCATGTTGCTGACCAGCCCAGACAGCAGAGATGTTCCTGTTTCCCATGTGGCTGTGTGCCAGCTGGGATGGATCAAAGCACTTGACACCAAGAACTGCAGCATGGGAAGTTGACCATAAAGGAGAGAAATTGTGAGTCAGTTGCAGCTACCACAAAATTATGGATGCCAAAAACTTTTAATGTAGTCATAGAGTATGCAGCCGGGACACTCTCATATCTTTGAATTGCCCTTGTCATAGATGGTGGGCAAAACAAAACAAAAAAGGAGTCTGTAAACATCTTCAAATCCCACATTATTTATGAAGAATTAGAATGGAAGCATTCAAACTGGAGGGGTTTTGTCCATGGTGATTATTTGTCCATGTCACAGACAAATGCAGGAACAATTTCCAGCCTAATCACAAGCTAAACTTCTTGAGCAGGAATGGAACCCAGGCAAAGTGGTGTGTGCTTACACCAGAGACCTGCACTCCTGAACAGCAGCAACAGCCTCAGTGGACCACAGTAAATGTAGGGAAAGGAAGGTCCTGACTGAGAACTGCAAGCAGAAGTACTCTAAAGGAACTTCGCAGGGACATTTGATCTCTCTTGTTGGCAAACAATGACATTTACTGTCAAGAGCTGCTGAGGTCATCAGCTGCCCATCTCCACCATCGGGTGTCCCCGGGCTATTTTTGATTGGATTCCCTTTCATCAGGAACTACAGACCTGTGCTGTCCTCTAAAGATTAGCTATTGCATCACTTTTCCTTGTGCAGCATTTGTTACACAACTTTTTTTTTCCAGATTTATTTGTGAAGGTCACAGAGGACTGGCTGTGATAAGAGCCCAGAAGCCTTCACTTTGCTTCTGAATTGTTCTTGTTAATTCAGTGCTGATTGCAGATTGATATAGCCCTGGAGATCAAAGTCTCCTATTCCCCATGACAGCTCAAGCTTCTCCTCAGGCCACTTTTGGCTTGACCCAGAGGTATTACAGGTTCCAAATCCATTAAGTCCTTCACCTTTCTCAGATGAATCTTGTTGCTGTAAGTTCTGGTAATGGTTTTGTGCTGTAACGTCTGTTCTCCTGAAATTAAACTGTCATCTAACTCCTTCTGGTCAGTTGGCTGAACTCAAATCACAACTGAGAGTGCTCTGGAAGTCAGTTCTATTATTTTTCATAATCATTCAGTTGCTGAACTACCCTTTGAGTCTTCAGGCACAGCCACTGTCAAATTTAACACCTATGAGAAAAGTGGCATCGCCTTTCAGTTCATCTGTGTGCAAGTAATATCACTGTAAAGCTACTCAGAGCCTGAGATACTTCAAAATCTATATACAGGAATTTAGATGAATAACACCTTTGAAGTAGAAAGACCAGGCCATGTCAGATAACTTGCTTTTTCACATGTACAAATCAAGTAGTTCACAGCAATAGAGCAACAACATGGCCACAGCAAGTCTTGGTGGGTCAGTCTGTAGTTTATCAAAGAAACAAAAACATCACTTCCCCCTAAGTACTTCTAATTATGGAAGGGGTTTTTTTTCTTATTAAAATTCTTTTATGTGTATACAGATAGAGACACAAACACACAATTTAATAAGACAATATGCATCTGTTATAGACTTAGGCACAAAAAGAAATCTGTGTGAATTTAATCTCCTCTTCTGCTTTTGCATAGGTGAGCCCAAGTTATTCATGCTTTAATTTCAAGAGAATAATGCTATTATTAGTCCCATATTTATATTTATTTTTAAATATATATATCTATTCATGGAGAAATACATCATTTTACACTAAATTTCCTCCAGTCTCTTTCTGATGCTCCAGGCTCTTTTTGATGCTCCAAGACCTGTAAAGCACTTTTTTGCCTCTGGTTTTCAATAACGTTTAGATATTGGAAGAAGGAACTTTTCCTTGTTATTTCTGGAAAAAAGGATTGCAGGGCTGCTTGACATTTGTGAAAGAACTGCTAAGGAAAATAGGCATTCTAATGTGGTTGTGGGGAGCACAGGCACAGTTCATAGGGTTTGTAGTATGCACACATTTGATGGATTGTCATCTTCATAGAATCATAGAATGGTTTGAATTGGAAAGGACCTTAAAGATCACCTAGTTCATACCACCCTGCCATGGGCAGGGACAGCTTCCATTAGACCAAATTGTTCAAAGCCTCATCCAATCTGGCCTTGAACACTTCCAGGGATGGGGCACCCACAGCTTCTATGGGCAACCTCTGCCAGGGCCTCACCACCTTCACAGTAAAGAATTTCTTTCTGATATGTAAGCTAAGCCTACTCTCTGTCAGTTTGAAGCCATTCTCCCTTCTCCTGTCAGTACATGCCCTTGTAAATAATCTCTCTCCATCTTTCTTGTAGGCTCCCTTCAGGCACTGGAAGGCTGCAATTAGGTGACCCCAAAGCCTTCTCTCCTCCAGTCTGAACAATCCCAATTCTCTCAGCTTTTCCCCACAGCAGAGGTGCTCCACCCCTCCAGTCAACTTGGTGGTCTCCTCTGGACTCTCTCCAACAGTTCTGTGTCCTGGGGACCCCAGAGCTGGATGCGCTGCAGGTGGGGTCTCACATGTCTTGGATGACACATGAACAGCACAAATGATGAGAAGACACTGAAGGCTTAATCTGCGGGCAGGAATGGGAGCTCACCAGGACCTTGGTACCGATACAACAGAGGAATGGGGCCAGATGAATAACACAAATGCTCCCTCAGGGACTTCCCTCTCTTTTTGATTTACAGGTAGTAATGATACAATTATCTGATAACTATCTGATGATTCAGAATTTTAGTACTTTACTAATTTTTGAACCCAACTTTGTGGAAATTCTTCTGTCCTTCAGCAAAAGCTGATGAATACGTTTATGGCCAGAATGGACGCTCTGTCCTCACACTGGTTAAAAAAAAAATGTCCCTGTCAGTCTTCTCTGATTCTTGAGATCTTGGTTGTGGAAATTTACAACAAAGAAAAAAAAGGTATTTTATACTCTTACAGTCATAGGAAAAGCACCTATTTTTCTTATATCCTAAGTTGTCATGAGCCTGCTTACACAGCTGTGAAGAAAGAGACTATGGCTGTCACTTTTGCTTTAAAATCATAGAACAGAAATAAGTAAGAAATCACCGGGCTGAGGCTGGGGGTTGTGCAGGAGACACAGTACCTAATAACTCTCCTGACAGATGACCAAACCCAGGACCAGAGCAGCCAGAAATAAAACCCAGTGCCCATTAATGTTTCTGTTCCTACTTTACCTTTGCCATCACTAACAAAGCTTTTCCCTTAACTCTCTGTGATTTTAGCTTCATCTCTGCAACACAAGTTTATAATGAAGGCTGTGAGTATGTCCCAGCAGAACAAAATGCTGCAAGAACAACCCTAATTATAAGACTGTGCTTGTGTCTATCCCTGTTCAGCAGTGTGAGGTGTCTGCTCATGTTCAGCTGTCTTGTGGCCTTATTAGTAAATATTTATACTAAGATATACTAAGATTTATACTAAGGCTGCCTTTTTCAATGAAGGTGCATGTACCTGCCTTTCTGCAATCCTATCCAATCTATTGACTGAGCTTTCTGTGCGATGAGGAGGCTTCCTAGTCATTCCTTACCTGAATTAGCCTTGCTGCAGGTTTCATTAGAAAATATGTTTTCATCACCGTTCCTTCCAAGTTCATGGATGGTTTGTGCTGACTTGTGGTTTTTTTTGATTTCTTGTTTGGAAATACAGTATACTTCCCTTCTTTTTTTTTTTTTTTAAAAAAAAGGAGATATTGGAAAGTGTCCTGGCACGCTGATGTTTGCCTATTGATTATAGAGACACAACTTCTCTTAAAGAGGAATATTGTGACATTTGCATTCAAAGTTGAAACACAAAAACATGTGGGAACCGTCCAGCAACAACACTTAGTTTCCTGCCCACCCA
>JAWMRA010000113.1:108858534-108888330 GCA_035584735.1 Pseudotriccus pelzelni
CATTTTCCTCTTTTATTTAGCTACGAAGATCCTACAGGAAAAGGTTCTGTGCGAGGTGTAGAGTCTGTCATTGTGTTTTTCAGTCCATTTGCACTGGCAGCTAGGAGTGCTGAAAGGTAAATTTTGTTTTTTATGGATAACTGGTGCCTAAGCTGCCTGGGACAGCATAGAGGAAGCTGTCTGTTAGAGGTGTATTTGCATCCGTGTGTACATCTAACTATGAACATTAGCAGTCTGACACTGCCTTTGTTGCAAACCTAATGTTATTTCACACTTAGCAGGATTTGAAAATTGAAATGAGAGTAGTTTAAGTAAATAGTTTACTGTTGTGCTCTGCTCAGTGGCAGGTAGACAGCCAGACATGCTGGTGACAGGTCTCCTTATCCTGCCATCAGATGTCACTCCTTCACCTGGCAGCTTTCTCAGGCAATTAGAAATTTGTTTTTTTCTCCAGACCACAGCCAATTTCCATCTCTCAAGAAAACATAAGTGGCTCCAGTATCATGAGGCCATAGGTAGGCAGAGATGCCTCACCATATGGTACCAGTTCTGTTTGTTAACCATATCAAGCATTTCTAAACAATTAGAGGGATGGTAATTCCAAAAACAAGCCTGGAGAAGCATAATGTTCTTTTCTGACTGTTTTTCTCAGTTACCTTTATTGAATATAGGCTGTTGTAACAGATGCAGGCACTCAGATTGACATTCAATTTATCCTCCGAATTAAAATAAGATGATAGAGTTTACTTTCAGTTAAAAAAAAATATGTCATCACTCTGTCACAGAGCCTTACTTCTATCAAAGTCACATTAGGATTCAGCTGTTTACAATTAGCTGAGCTTCCCATGCACACTAGTTCAATAAATAGCTTAATAGTAATGAAAAGAAATGTATCAAGAAGGGTCTGCCCTTCTTGGGGATGAATAATTAATTATGTAGAGAAATTAAGCTGCAAACAGTTTACTTGAACATTATATTTTTCTTGATTTTAAGTAATGAGCTGTAAAATTTAATCAATATCCCTCCAAGGGAACAGTACTCTTGGGCTAGAGCTGACACCACTTGATCCATCTACCTGGAAGATTTCTGACTGATATGGCATTGGCTTTGCTTAATTAGACATGTTGCAGCTATACATACAGAGTCTACTGAGCATGGAGGTCATACAGTAATAAAGACATGATGATCATGAAGAGGAGAAAGAAGAAGACATGAAATTAAATTGTTTATATTTCATAGATTTCACATTCTCTTTCTGGCTTAATATTTTGCTTGATTGAAAAAAACAAAACCTAAAAACCAAACCCAAACAAAACCCAACACCAGAAACTCATGCAAACAACAAATAAGCACATCCCAGAGTTAACAGAGTTTGTAAAACTTAAAGGGAAAAAATTTAGTGTTAACTGGTATGTGTGTTCTTGATATGCACATCGTAGCGGGGTACCCCTAGTGCTGATGTGTTTGTCGCCCTCATTATTTCCCACTAACTCTTGTGGAAACTTCTGATTGGAAACTTCATGCTTTGTTTTTTAAGAAGATTTTACTAATCACACATGCAAATTGTTTGACATGGCATGATGGACGACAAGGAGCATGTAATGAGCTGACTCTGCACCATATTTTCCATGGCGCTCATGCATCCTACCCAGCATTCACTGTATGTGATTATCTGCCTGTGTGCAGTGGCTATAGATTTTCATTAAAAGCTCCATGCTTTTCATCACTGGGAGAATAATACATGATCTGTGCTACTACAGATGGCTGTTTGCTGCAATGGTAAAAAAAAAATGTTCAATACCTGAAGTTATTGAAACTTTGGAACTGAAAGTTGTGATTGTACATACTATGAAGAGGATGAAAGTAATTTTCATCAGAGTTTCTTCACCATGTGGTATCAGTCAAATGAGGTATCAAAAAAATCGCAAAAGGTATGGACGTGTGAACTATGACATGACATAGTTGGTCTTATTGCTGCGAACTCCTGGGAATCCACATGATGGCAAGGCAAGAAGGACATAAGACATTTTCATATTTTAATCAATAGAAAACTGCCTATTACAGTGATAATGGTCATATATTCACTAAATAAATTGTCCTTTGATTTCCTAAGGGTGTTCTCCCAGGACAGTGCATGGTCCATGTTAAACTCTTAAAGACTCAGACTCAAAAAGGAATGAGACACAGATTTATGTATGAGTTAGGGATCAAAATTTGGCCTAGTCATTGAAATGGAGAAAATCTAAATTGAAGTACCTGACATTTTCTCTGCATTTCACACCTGTATTTCAAATGGCTGTCATCAGAAAGCTTATTTATTGGTCAGGAAAATCTCTTCGCCAGGAGCAAGAAGCACAGAGATGGCTGAGAAGACAGAAAAAGAATGTACCACGAATAACTGGTGCTACACTTTGGTGCTACAGGGAGTTGTAAAAGAGTTAATGGAGGGAAATGAAATGAGGAAGTCCGAGATAAAAATCACACGCTCTTGCTCTCTCCATGCATAATAAATATGCACAATGAAGATGGATTGCTCATAGCAGGGTTCTGTTACTAGAATATTTCCATGTAATGTGTCCAAATGAAAAAACGTAACTCAGAGCTGCAGTTTCATAATAAAGTTTCCCTTTGCTTATTCTTCCTCCTCCCCCAAGAACATTTTATTTTTCACACCGTCAATGTGGAAGACATAGAAGAGATCAAATTTCCAGAAGAACTCACCTCTCTTTGCAGGCATCCTTAATAAACTGAAAATAATGACATTTGTGGCAGTACAAATGCACCAAGAGTTGAGCACATATTAATTAAGGCAGGTTGACAGAGTGGCAATTTTTGCTGAAGCTGGCCATTTCTCTATGCTTTTATCCCTTATAACTGCCTGTTTTCCCAGGAGACATCTTATCAGGCAAACATTGTTCTAGCATCCCAGAACATGACAGACTGTCATTAGATAAAGGAGAAGGTTAATAAAATAGAAATCCAGGTTACAAGCAATGTTTTAGCCAGAGGTGTCCCAGGGGTTGTGGGGAAGCAAACAGCAGCCTAGTCAAATGCAGCAAATTACAGTCAGCAGAAGAGTGCCAAGTATCCAGCTCTTGTTCTGTAATTTGCACATGCCAGCAGAATCTCCAGTAATTCTTTTTGTTGAAATATTTGGACGGAGTTTCCTTCGGTGCACAGATTCCCACTTCAATATCCTGATAGTCAGGGAAGCACAGTGCATTAAGCAAGGCTCCCTCAGAAGTTATTAGGGGAGGATAGCATAAGCAGGGAGGGTTTTTTCCCCATTTCTCAAATTTATTTTCTTAAAGCATTTCTAGAAATGCCTGGTAGGGCTTGTGTATGTAAAATGAAATCAGAGCATGGGCCTAGGGTTGAGCAGGATCACTTCTCTGGCTCATCTCTGACTGAAGAGTTTTCTATTTTATTAGGTTGAAAAGTGATGCTGACAACTACAGAAATTTCTGCAAAGGAAATATCTCTTTCTGCTAGACACTGCTGAGACATACAGAAGTGACCACGGACCCCAGGCTTTTGGGTAAGATGGAAAATAAACATTGCAATGAATTAAGAAGATGGGGAAAGGACACAGCTAAATTAACGGGTTGGAACATAGGACTCACTTTTTTTTTTTTTTTTTTTTTTTTTAAGAGATGATGGAGGAAGGTCAGGATGGAGGCAGAGAAACAATTCCAGATGTCATCTGTGTGACCTAAGCAATGCACTGCATTTTCTGGTCTTTGTAGCAACATCAAGCCTTCATATTATATTTGAAGAATAAAGTAGTAATTGCTTAAGATTTTATAAGACTATTTGCTCCTGTTTTGAGAAGGAAAGAAGGGAATTAATGTCGTGAGTGTTTACAGTGAGCTGGGTCCCAGCTGAAGCTTCCTATGTAGAAAGCATAGAAAGTTTATTGCAGAGCTGGAGGAGTGGATCATAAATGTGTTTAGTGTCAGTGCTGATTTACACTAGCTGAGGATTTGGCCTTACATCTCCAACATGGCAGATTTAACCCTTCTGAAGGAGGTTTCACGTTTTGCTACTTTGTCTGGTGCACCTATGGGTGAGATTTTCAAAAGAGCTCATACAGCGTAACTTTGTTCCCTTCAAACTCCTGGCAAAACTTGCCTTGAGTCTTCTAAAAGCAGAATTAGGTTCACGTGGGTTTTTCCTGAACATTGTGTTTTACTTCTAAGGTGCAGAGGGCAGAAGAGTGAAAAGCAGCCAGAGACACTGGAAAGAACTACTCTACATACAAGGCACACCTTTATTTCTTAAAATAAGGAGCATAGGTGTGATTCCAGTGCATGATTGGTAAGAGGAGACGGGAGGTGAATGGTTACAAGAAGGGGAGAAACTGAAATGACAAGGAGGCAACAAGGTTTTAAAAAATTGCAGTTGTACCTGTCAGGATTTTTTCCAGTCTCCTCAAGATGGTACAGTAAAAAAAAATCATTCTGCTGTCACTGCTACTTAACTTTGATATCAATGTCCCATACAGAAAAATGTGTAACACTTCTTTCCAAGGAGACTGATCTTGAAGAGTCCAAAATTCATAGTCTGTGTCAATGTTTTAATTCATCTTTTCTCATATTTTACACCTGTATTCATGGTCATAACTTAGTTAAACTTTGAGCACTGTTGTCTACATTTTCTAAATGTATGGACTTTTTCCTCTTACCTTGTACTGTAACTAATTAATTATTTTAACCCCTGCTTTGCCATTTTTTATTAATTGCTGATCATTTGTCACATCCTTGGGGCTGCTCTGTAGCTCACTTTTAAACTGATGACCATCTCTAGAAATCTTAGTCCATGGCAATACCACTGATGCCTTTGTGGTATTTCCATCCTTTCCTGATTTCTATATAAAAGAAACAGGAACTGAAATGGAGGAAATATCTAAAATGGCTTTAAATCATAAGAGAATATGTTTGGATTACATATTAGGAAGAAATTCTCTGCTGTGAGGGAGGTGAGGCCCTGGCACAGGTTGCCCAGAGAAGCTGTGGCTGCTCCATCCCTGGCAGTGTTCAAGGCCAGGTTGGATGGGGCTTGGAGCAACCTGGTCTAGTGGAAGGTGTCCCTGCCCATGGCAGGGTGTTGGAACTGCATGATCTTTAGGGTTCCTTCCACCCCAAACCATGCTGTAATTCTAAAAGACAGCAAATCAGACACTCTCTCTAAGTCTGCTTTTTATAAAACTATCAAGATTCTCTGGAAATTAAAGTTTTCTTGGCAATCTATTCAGCAGAGTGTTCAGATTGGCCTTCTGGGTATACTTACAGCTCTTGATTAGACCCCTTTATCTCAAAAAAGGAATCGAGTAAAGCTTAAGTGTTTCTCTTGGTCAGCACTTCAGCACATTCTGGAAGGTCTGTGTAAAGACTTTTTTGTCTTGCCATAGTTTACCTTATTCCCTCTATTATTTCCTGGCATTGATTCTTTCCAGAAGAAAGAAAACATCCTCTATATTTAACTACTGTAAAATCATTTTGATTGGATATACTGGTAGGAACTGGATATAAAAAAAAATTATATATATATAATCTTTCATAAAGGCAGTGGGGATCCATCTATACAGGATTTTCTGCTCTCAGTGGAAGTGCTAATTGACATTTCTTTGTTGCTGCTGCATTATCAGCCCTCTGCAAGAAGAGAAGAAGCACCATCATGAGGATTTGCTGCAGGGAGGAACATGCTGCAGAATGAGGACGCTGCCCAATCATTTTTGCTTTATTTGTCTTTTATTAGTGATTGTGTATTAGACATGGAATAGCTCCTGGACAAGGAAAGTATTTATGCTGTGAAGGGTTCAGTTAAAGCCCAGTGCTTTTATTAGAGACGTGCAGTGCCGGCCTGTGAAGTGTGGGCAGATGAACAGGTTACAAGGTGAAGAACCTGTTGTTCAGCACCCACCTCACAGTCACCGGCCTTAAAGAAACCCCGTGTATAGATGAAGGTGTTAGCCTGTACACTGCTATGTGGTTCTTATTATGAAGCCAAGGAAGCCATATAGAGAGCTACAGCGGAGGTTCATCCCACAGCTTTTATTTTTATTTACCTGAATGTCAGGTCTGATACTTAAATTCAAGCAACTCCTTTTTTAACAAAAACAATTTTAAAAAATTGAATCAAATACATCACAGAATTAAAACTCCCATCCATAATAGCTGCTGAATGCTACAGATGTGTGAGCTTGGCCTCTCTGGGAGAAACATAAGCTTTTCTATTAGCTAATTTCAAAGGAGTTTAGCAGTGATTTGTTCACCATCTCTAATACCTACAAACAGAGACTATTTTTCATGGCTTCATGACTTCATTGTAATGGAGGAATGTTTAAGATGATGCAACACCTAGAACTCCAGCGAGATAAATAGAAATAACAGAATTTACTCATATTAAGGGAAAAAGCACAGAACATTCCTTATGAATCAAAATCTTTCTCAAACCAACAGGCATTAGTCTGAACTAAATGACAAAATCACAGAACGGTTTGGATTGGAGTGAGCCTTAAAGATCATCTAATTCCAAAGCCCTTGACAAGGACAAAGACATCTTCACTAGACCAGGTTGTTCCAGTATATTACTTCATGCAGATAATCAGATCCTAAGATCCTGTGTCCAATGTTATATGGGAAGTTAGAGATGGTAATTGTGATTATTATTTTTGTCTTTCCCTCTCTTCGAGGTATGTATTAGTGAAATCACTTTGTGGACAAGGTTTAGAAATATTTTATATTCATAGTAACTGTTTTTGCATCATTCCTCAAATACTGAATGACTTTCACATAGATTTCAAGCCCCTTGACTTAAGAATACAGTTTGCTGAGCAGACGCATTTGCTGGTATGAAACTGATGTCTTGCCCTTTGAAGACATGTTATTTTAGCATGAATGCAATAATTTAAAATCATGTGGCCAGCTTTAAGATTTTAACAGTTTTCCATCTGTCTCTTGCATCAGTATATTCCCTTGAATTTACCCAAACCTTTTTCAACTCCAATTCATGGAAATACTTTTAATCTTTTGATATTATCGGGGCATATTTACTGGTATGCGCATGATAATTTGACACATAAGAGACTTCTCAAGTTTTGAAATGTCTTCAAGCTTTATTTTGGAAAATTAGATCTTAAATATCACTAGAAAGACCCAGAAAAACAAAGTGTCCTGGTTGCATTGCTTGCAAAATTAGTTTGTGTACTGTCTGGAAAGATGGACACTAAGAGTTATTTGCTCCAACTTAGGTGTCGCTACAAAATGCAGTGGTATGTAGATATATTCAAACTAGCTCTAAGTAAATTAACTTGTGAATGAACAAGGCCACCTTAGCTAAGTAGGATGTTTTAGCACAGCAGAGAACTGAGCAAAACATGTTGTTTAATTCCTCTGAAACCCAGTCTAGTCCACTGACAGTTTTAAAGACTGCTCAGGAATCACATCATTTGAATAAAGTATTACCCAGCAAGTGTTGTACAACCTGTTCAGACTCAGATCACCCACTTCTGTTCCACAGTTACAGCTGTCAGAGGTTCAATAACCACAAGTGCAGCATAATGTGAAATTTGGGCTTTATACACAGAGCCAACAAAACCTTGATGGAGTCCATCAGTCATTGTATTCCCTTCTGGGGCAAAATGTACTATACTTTGTGTTTCTAAAGAAAACATGGCAATGAAAATTTGTAAACAGTTGAATGGATGAAAACTTTATCAAAGATTTTTTTTCCACACTGTTTTTCAGACAGTTTTCCATCAGAAAATGTCATCTGAATTAAACCTTTTTTTTTTTTTTGCTCTTTTGTAATTTAAGGAGAGAAAAAAGCTCATGAATTTATAAATATTTGTTCACAGAGATCTCATAAAAATGAGAAATCTAAAACAATGCTATTAGAACAAAATAAAAGGATACTTCAAATTAGATGCTACTCACTTCCAAGATTCTGTTTTATCTGTAAGTGCAGCCTGCAGGCTTAAAACCCTTGCAGAAAAGAATTCATAATGGAATAGCTTTCTGTGTGAATCTTATCGTGGGTTACACTACTCCATGTACCTAAACTCTTTTGGCAAGAAGTGTTTTGAAAAGCCTTGGCACTGACATGGCACTGATAAAAATGAATGATTTACAAAATCATATTAACACTCATAAGGAGGAAATTAAGAAAGTTCTTGATTAAAAACATGGCTTTAATTAACTAGCATCTAAATATTAGCTTAAAGCATGCTGATACATTTGTGAACATTATCAGAGTACTAATGTAGATAAAACTGACATGTAGGGTGGGAATCAACTTCAGAGACATAGAACTTGACTCAGTTGCCTAAACAGAAGCTCATGTCGTGAGATTTCCTGGAATGGCAAAGTGTCTCCATATGGACATCCCGAATACTCTAGGACATATCAGGTGGCTCTATGTTTAAACAAATGAGTTGCTTTCCTATAAGGCAGTGGCTTGATTCAGCTGACAAAGTCTGGGCATGTAGTATTCTTGCCTGACATTCCAATTCTAGCTGATGCTCCAAAAGGACATGGTTTTCCTACAAACACCATGGCATGCCACTCACTCCCGTGCAGATTCCTTGCATGTCCTAAGATGTCCCTGGTGGTGATGGATACCTACATGTGGACATCTGTATCCAGGTGTCTTCAGTGCAGGGATACACCTACGAACCTGCAGCTGCTGCAGGGCAGGTGAAACAGCCCGTGTGTCTCAGTGACACCAGATATTTGTGTTCAGGCAGTCAATGTGTGCCACAAAACACCTCAGTGTAGATGCTGACATGTAGATGTCAATACCTGAGGCAAGCTATGAGCTTCTATTGCAGTCAGCGGAGATCTCAGGTTCAGCTCAGTTCCTCAAATGAAGACATTTTGCAGTATTCAAGAGAACAAAGGGCTACCAGTGGCAGACACAGGGCCTACACAGGACCTATTCCTTCTCAGGAGGGAGCTGGAGATCTGATTTTGTGCCTAAAGTGACATTAGACCCCTAGTTAATGCAGTCTAGGCAGCCTATGCAGCCTAGATGGCCTTTCAGCTTTCCTTGAATAAAATGCCTTGGATGGAATTCACCTACATAAGCACAGATATCTCATGTCCCTGAGATGTCTTGAAGTGTCCTACTCACCTTCACAGGCTGATTTGTTTTCCATGAGTCCTGTTCACATCCACTTTTGAAAATGACTGGTATTTTAGTCTGTTATCATGGTTTAACCGCAGTTCACAACTAAGCCCCACACAGCTGCTCACTGGCTTCCCCCCAGTGGGGTGGGGGAGAGAACTGGAAATATACAAGTGGGAAAAATGTGTGGGTTTGCATAAAGCCAGTTTAATAGGTAAAGCAAAGCACATCACACAAACAAGGCAAACAAGGAGTTAATTCACCACTTCGCATGGACAGGCAAGTGTTGAGCCATGCCCAGGAAAGCAAGGCTCTATCACACGCTACCTGGGAATTCGAACGCTGTAATTCCAAGCATTCTTTTTCCCCAACTTTATGTACTGGACATGATGACATAAGGTCTGGGATATTTCTTGGGTCATTTGGGGTCAGCTGTCCCATCTGTGTCCCCTTCCCAACTCCTTTTGCACCCCCAGCCTCCTCGCTGCTGGGGTGAGGAGCAGAAAAGGCCTTGGTGTTGTGTAATCCCTGATCAGCAATAACAAAAACCTCTTTGTGTTATCAACACTGTTTCCAGCACAAACCCCAAACACAGCCCCACAGCAGCTACTGGGAAGAAAAGTTACTCTATCCCAGCCAAAACCAGTACAGATGGCCAGACCCCTACACCTTATTCACTGCTCCAGCCCATGCAGACATCTGTATTTCAGGTCTGTTAATTTCAAACTGACTCAACCCTAAGGGTTCAATTCGGGTGCCTAAAAATTTTGTTGTTGTTTGAGTTACCCTGTGGCATCCACATAACCTCCAAGTGCCAGTCCTGTGTCATATCTGGTCACACTGTGAATGTTTCCAAATGGTAAAGTAGGCATCTCTGCTCTAATAACTGGTAAGACGCATGATGGACTTTATCTGGACATCCAGAAGAACCTGAAAACCAGACATAAAGCACATGGGAAAATAAAGCAAGGAAAATTTGCAGCCAGAACCTGCATCTCCTGAGGCTCCTCCAGTCCTGGACATTTTTATGACCCTAAGATAATTAACAAGCTACTGCAGATACTGCAGACACACATCTCTAACTTTCATTGCATGTAGTTAAAAACATCTCCTGACTTTTCCCAAAGTCTTGTGGCAAAATGCCAACTCCAGCTGAACGAAAAATATGCTCCCACTGGCAAGGATGCGACTTTCAGAACTTGCAGGTTTGTTTCCTTGGTAAGATTAGTGCCACATTACTGCTCAAAGCAGAAAAAGTTAATGAGCCAGGAGCTCCCTGTGGGGGTATTATAATATGAGGTATATCCTTAGCATATCTCTAAAGGTTCATATCTTTAGTCCAGCAGGACTGAGGTCTTGTAATGTATTCTGAACACAGATATGACCTGGACTATACTGGCATATATTATTACTTACAGCTGATGTTACTAATACAAAATTTTTCCATTTAAGTGTTACCCTCCTTTAGTCTGTCACATAAAATCTCTAATTGAGCATCTTCAACATATGCAATTCTGCAAGTAAGATGTACTTTCTCAGTGCAGGTCCTTCCAGAGGTCTGCAGTTTGCTATGTTGTATAAACACAGATTCTATTTCCTTAGTAGAGCTAAGCAGAAAGTTGTTTCCTTTCCTGTTCTACAAAAAAGTTAAGCATAAACTGAAGGTTCAATGAAATCAAACTAAGCATTCATTTAAATGCTCTATTGAACTGCAGCACATTTTAATTTCTCAGGCTCTGTTGATGATGTCTCATGATGCACTGCCTTTTGATCCATAACAAAGGGTCTTTTATATAGGATATTATATAAAATAAGTACACACAGACTAATTTTTAGGAAAGATTATAGGAATCGACTAAACATGAATATGCTTCTGAATATATTCCCAGGCTTCAATATTTCCTGAGAATTGTACATTTAGTCTGCATATGTAGTAATTTCAGTGTAATATTGTTTTGTCCAGTTTTCATTAGATCATGTGTAAAACTTGTGGTATTCACAGCATGCACTGTGATGGTCAAGCTCTCCACAGCTAATTGTGTTTGGTGAGAAAAATCACTTTTGCCTGTGACTTGAACCTACCACACAATAGGTTTATTAGGTGACCTCCAGTTCTTCCTATACTGGAGGAAGCGATAATCTCCTATTCACTCTATCCTTGTCATTCATGAATTTTTGTTTCCTTCAGGAGTAATTTTTTCCAGGATGAAAAGTCACAGCTAACTTGGTCCTACATAACTCAGTTGCTTTTAGCAGGGAAGTCAGTCCATACTAGGAATCATCCATTTGAGCCTTCTCAGTATTTTCCTGGCTTTGTTATATCCTTTCTGAGCTTCTACACACAAAATGTCTCTCTGTTTTGGGACACTCAGCAACAGACAAAATATAAATAAGACTATTACATGTAACAATTGGCATAAAATCCTCCTGAAAGATCAGGTTAGGATTTCCTTTTAAAAACCTGGTAGCAGAAAAAGATTTTTATAAGTTTTTAATTTGTACACAGCCAAGATCCTTTAGAGTGCTTGCCAACTCTAATATCTGAGACATGTGAAGTTCACCCACTGTTAGCAAACCACAGCCTTCATATTATGTGCTTTACAATATCTGCATTTCAACTTCAGTTTGAAAGACCTGACTGCTCACATCCATTACAGGAGCCAGTCCTTCAGGCATTGACTCTGTTTCCAAGCATAATGCTGGAAGATTTGGTTTATCAGAGGCATTTGTGTGCATCTCACAGATACTGCAAATATCCCAGGTGCTATGGAATGCAATGCACAATGGGGCATCACAAAAGCAGAGGGGAAAATGCTCAGACAACTGACCTGTCAATATGTGTCTCCTGAAAATGTAGCTGGGGAAGGGAACCACTATTCTAATCCACTCTGCTCTGTTTGTTCTGGGGTGGAGGGTAATTTACTTCTCACGCTCATTTAGTTACTGCTGAGATTTTTCAAAGACATTCAAATTAGTTAAAAATTAGCTCTGTTTTGTGAAAAAATATTGTTTTCCTTTCTCTTCCTGTTGATTTTTTATCACTTTGCCAAAATAAAGCAAAAAGAAAAAAAAATCCAAATTCATCCTGGACACACATTTTCAAGGTCATGAAAAAGCTAATGGTTAAGGATACTGTTTCATGCTAGATTTCCTCCAGACCACAATATTAAATAGGATTTAATAGGATATTGAATAACTATCACACCAAGAGAGAAGAAACTGCATACTAGGAAAAGACAAGGACTGGAAAGCATGTAGGGTCATAAGAGATGAGTGATTGAATCTGACCTCTCATTATAGTTATGTGGAAAAACCAGTAAGAGTATCTTTTGAAAGTGTTAATGAAGTAAGAACAGAAAGGTGATTTTCAGCAGGGTCATGGCATTGGTGAGACTAGTAATGGAATATAATATAAAGTAGTAATATAAAATGAGTTTTAAAGTAACACTGAAATCCTGTACAACATGAAGCAGAGCCATCACTTTTTTTCAGGCTGAAAAATTATATTTTATGGTAAAAGTTGTTTCTCCGATGAACAAAAAATACTGCGATTTCATCTGATTTATCTGCTGGGAGAAGAAGATGAGATGGAGTTGAGATTTGCTGGTAGTCCAGACCCATGGTTTCTATGCTGCTTGGAAGCCAGGATTTTGTTTACAAAGAAGTCAGGGTGCAGGTGAGGGGAGGGGAATGACATATGCCCTAGTCTCACTCTGATAAGGCGCTGGGACAGTGCCAGAGTGCCATATAGACAGAGCTTAAACATTGGCTTCATTGCAGAATACATAAACCTCTGCTGGGAGGAAACACCAGATATAAAATGGGTCTTTAATCTTGCAGACAAATTCCAATTAGGAATGCACTACACACTTTTTACACTAGGCATGATTAATCACTGGAACAAACTACCAGTAGAATTGATGAATTCACCCTTTCTTGAAGCCTTCGAGTCAAGACTGGATGCACTCCTGGAATTTATGTGATAGCCAAACACATGTTATAGTCAAGTACAATACTTGTTATTGAGGTTAATATTGTGGGTAATAGAGTAAATTTTAATGGGTCTTTTGCCATACAGTGGAGGTAAAGTTAGTGGCCTTTTTTTGCCTTAGAACTCTTTAGGCCGATAAAGACTCTTATTATGCCAATATTGCTCTGTTCTACACATGATGATCCTCCCCAAATTCTTATCTTGCCCTTTTCCTCTGTTGTCTGTGACCTGTTCCTATTTGAAACTTGAGCTCCTGAAATCTTTTAAAGTCCCTTTGTTACCAAATGAATTATTGAATCTAATAGGAAGTTAATAAGATCAGAGATCCTAAATACTTAATTGAACTTGAGTCCAAACACGTTCCAACAAGCCAAAGTCAGATAAAATACTTAATACTCATCAGTAAGACTCCTTTTATGTAACCTTTGTTTTGCAGCAGCTAGTTCCTTATGAGAGCACAAAGCAGGGAAGAAGTTCCTGGGCCACCAAATCCTATTTCTCAGTATCTTAAAGAGGTATTTGAATAGCTCTTTTCATAAACTAACTAAACTCCATTTTCAGAAAGAAGACTCCATTGTCCTAATTCTATTCTTTTCCCAAAAATCTGATCGATTCTCCTATCCCTAATTTTTCTTATTCCCAAATCTGATGACTAGAGACTCACCTTGCAATTTTCAGTCCTCAAGGTCTGTAAATAACTGCTTGTTTCCTACCCACATTTAGCCTACTTAGTACTTGTACCTTTCTGGAGTGGAGGTGCCAATACATTTAGGCCAAGTAAACATATAACATTTAGTCTTTGTTCTCCTAAGCCAAACTCTCTTACTTACTCCATTTAAAGACAGGTTCTCCATTCATAACATCACTGTATTGGCCTTCATTAATCTTTCAGATAGAATTGGTCTTTCTTAATTGTAGATGGCAGTGATGCTTTAACTGAGGCCTCAGGAGGGCTGTAGACGATAGCAGGATCTCTGTACATCTCCTGAAAACAGACAAGCTTTGCATTAGCCTTTTTCACAGCTACATCACATCAGTGGCTTGCAGCCATCCAGTCACTATGTAAGACATCCAAATCCTTTTACTTTTCATTAATTGTGACTGATAAATTTCTAACCAAAGGTAGAAATTCTTGTTATTGGTCCCTAAGGGCACAAGTCTGTACTTTGTGCTATTGAATTTTATTCCTTTTTTACTACTCCAGCTCTCACAGTGAGACACTTCTCCCAATAGTGTATCTGGCTTGTCCTCGGTATAGCCAATGCTGCATATCTAGTTTGTATTGAGAAATATCAGGCCTTTTTTTGTTCTAAAAGTATTAATGTTCACTGCTCTGTGTTATTGGTTCTGAATCTTCATTCAGGGGAATGAATGATAGATTATCAGTGTCAATAAAAGTATTACCTGAAGGAATGCACTTGTAATGATATCTACTGTACAAGTAATTATTGACTGATAGTGTTTGAACAATACTTATACAAGGATTTCTTCTGGGTGCCTAAAAAAGGATAAGAAATGAGAAGTGGCTTCACAGGGATTTGCAGATTACCTTCCAGTCCCACCTGAGGATAGCTCACCACGATTATTGCTTGTCTGACTGGAGGCTTTAGAGGAGTCACAAATACAGGCAATATACACAGTCCTGTTCTCAGATTAAATTTCCTCTTTATAATCTGGTAATATATGTTTATTTTTTGCATAATCTTATCCTTTTTTTTGCATAATTATTAACATATTGAGTAAATGCTGCAAACATGGGACAGTACATATAAATTAAAATATACTTGTGTCTTTGCTGGGTGTAACTACTGCTGGTTAACTGGTCCTGGAGAGCTAACATCCAGCATACAAATACTCACTGAAAAACAAAGATTGTATAATCCCCAATTCAGCATGAAGAGGATGCCCTTATGATGTCTATCTGTAGCCAAATTCTGCCTACATTTCATATCAGAATGTAGAAAAGTGCATTTCTCAAATTCTTTGGAGACTATAGAGCTTAAATACGAAAGACACATTGCTACTTTCTTTGGAAACACTGAAATATTTGATTTCAGTGACTGGATCTTTGCCACAAGGTAAATTATTAATGGTTATTTGGCATCTAATTATTTCCAAATGTTTTTATTGCTATATATTAAATTAAGGAAGACTAGAAAGGAAAGAGTACAGTTTGAATTGACTGCCAACTTTTAAATGAGATTGTTTCTCTTGGGACTGTGGTGATTGGAACTTGCATTAGCAGCTCATTGAAGCACATATATTTCTTCTGACATATGTCATAGTTAGATCTTTTTATTGATGCCAAAATGCTTTTCTGTTTTAAAGTATCACCACACAAGACTCCTCTCTGGAAATTGTTTATATTGTAATTATGCTTTTTGCAACACTTTAAATACATATACTGCTGTATTAATGGATAGTAATATTGTGGGGGTTTTGTTCTATTGTTATTTGTTTTGCAAAAATAGAACTGTATTATATGTGAGTTTCTTTCCACTTACAAAATGTTTCATTATTTAGCAGAATAATGAATAATAATCTCTTTCAATATTTCTGTTGTGATACAAAGCTATACTGTTATGGTAATGCTTGCTTATTGTCCTTCTTAAAATAAAGCTGCAAATACTTGACCTTGACCTACAGATTGCAGTGGAATAAATACTAACTAGTGCTTGAAGAAAAACTGTAATATTTCTAAAAAGGCTGAGATCCAAATCTTCAAAGGCTTTAAAATACCTCATTATCATTTTGATTTGTGTTTTCAAGAAAACAAAACAAAACAAAACAAAACAAAACCGACTCACATAACTCTGTGTATTGTGATATCCTTATTCTCTAAAGAATTAAAAGTTAGAAAGAGCAAGAGAGGACCTTAGGTTTTAAGAATATAACCTTGAGAAGAACTTCATTCACTATTTTTGGGTCAAACCTAAGATTGGAGTTTGAACATATTCCTTGGTATTTTTGGTGCATCTAGACAATCTTTGTTTTAGTCTGAAGTGAACTGACAAAGGATTTGGGTGAGAACCAACTTAAACAGCAAGTTGTAGGAGTCTGTTAGCACAGTGCTGTACCCTCCTTCATTGCCAATCAGTAGAGATTATTAGTCCTACATTAATACTGCAATAAAAACCTTTGCTCAATTTCTAGCCGAAGTTGGTTTAGACCAGCCTATCTTGAAGCAAAAAAGTGAGTTCCTAACTGCCTGGAAAATTTGTGGCTTTGTGTCTTTAGAAGGTAACCTTGGTCTATATAGGATGGCTTGAAAATGAGGTGACTCAAAGTGTGGGATTCATTTCACATAACCCCAGATGCCCATTCTGTACTTATATGCCTTTGAGGTATTCTTATAGACTCTTGACATAGACAGTGGTAACAAAAGACATTTCTAGGTTGCAAACAATCACATCCAAAAATAGTCATCCAAAATAGGTTAGATGAATTCTAGATTTGCAATTTTTCTTCATTGACTATAAAGGGAGGAAGGAGAACATCCCTCTGAGGAATACTTAGTGATGCCAAACATCTGTGAACAAATCCCCAGATGGAGCCTCTCCTGTGCACAATACAGCTAAAAAAAAAAATCACACCGTGAGTCTGAATCTGCTTGGGAGTAGCAGGAGAGACAAAAGGGCCGCAGAAGGACATATGTCCTTCTATCCCATCAGGTTTCCACCTGACAAAATATACCACAACATTTGAAATAGCAGTAGATGCCTCAGCTTAAGTCACATCCCGGGTGTCAGAATCTCACCTACCTGTGTCTGGTGAGAACAACCACTCTAGTGACTGTCTTTATATAAAAAGACTTAAAACGATAGAAACTTTGCAATTCTGGGAAAGAAAGACTGAAAGACCAAAACCTGGAAAACTATAGAATTGTCACTCTGTTGCAGAGTCATTTCAGGTGATTCATTCTGGAGAGGAGAGCTGGGAGATTTTGGGAGAAGTTTCTGTGAAGGGATGGTTCAATGTTCCAGTTTAAGTACAGCAGTATAACTTAATAATAAAAGAACTGGACAAGAAAAGGCACAGTGATAACAGCCTTGACAATTTGCAAGTCATGGTTCAGCTTCCAGCAGTCATAACATTTAAGAAACAACACTATAATAGGGTCGGTCTTATGTATAGGTGGTGTTTGTTTTCAGTGTCGTTACTGAGCCCAGGTTGTTATCCTTTATTTCTCACCTGTAAGATTAGAGGCGTGTATCTTGAATGAAACAACATCTAGTGGCATGCCTCCAGTAAATGGCACTTTAGGAAAAACACACCCAAGAGTTCCCTAAAAAAAAAATCAAAATATCAAGATTAACTTGTACTTCACAAGTTTAATTTCCACCGCAGTCACTTCAGAGGCTGTTCCCCCTTGGTCAAGTCAAGCACAGGCATTCGTCTTTCCACGATGCCACCTCCTGGTTTGCACACACATTTTGCTAAAGAGCTGCGTAGTTTCCAGTGCCAAAGCAGGACAGCTTGCACTGCTGTCAGCCATGCTCCCTCTCAGAGCAGGGAATCAATAGCTGCTGACTTTTTCCGTGTGGGGATTTCACTGCCCTTATCCTGCCACAACCTCTGTTAAGTTCTGCTGGGGATGTGCAGCTTGATATAAAACTTTCCATTCAGATGAGCAGATTTGACGGATTTGTCTACTTATTAATAGACTAAGTTCAGCAGAATTTAAGATGTAAATTTATTCTTGGCCTATTTTCCATTTTGCACTTTCCATCTCTGTTTCCTCCCCTGTGCTTTTTCCCTGGCTGTTTACATTCCCTCATCTCCTTTGTTCCGTATCAATAACATTAAGAACTGTAATCTTTTAATCTCCCATAGCTCACTAGATTCCCTTTGCAGCGAGGGAAGGCGACAGTGAGCCTGGGAGCCTGTGACCTTTCCTCCCCACCTTGTCCTTGTGGGGACGATTGATAACGGCACCCCAAGGGGAAGCTGCCTTCCCTTCAGCAGGTAGGGCAGGCAGAGACCACACTAAGGCAGGAGAGAGACTGAACTCCGGGCATGGGGAAGGCAAAACAGTGACGAGCCACCTGAACCTTGGTGGTGTCTCTGCTGGCAGCCATTTTGCAGTGAGGGCAGGTGACCGTGGCAGACATTTTGTGAGCAGCAATGGCCACGCCAGGAGCCGTCTGGTCCATGCTCAGGGCGGAAAGCTGATGGTGCTGGAGGTGGAGGGTGTCTCTGTGCTGGCTGCCACCAGAGCTTCTTTTCTGGTGTGACCAGGCACTGAAAACAGATCAGTTTTGTCTAGATTCAGCTATCTTTTTGGGTATGGCAAGGGACATCAGAGGCTGAGGGACACAGGAGTGCAGTTCAGCCTGGTGAGGGGATTGTGAGGGCTGCTCTTGTCCTCAAAGGATAGCAAGAGAGAATCACTGAAGCATAGAATCATGAAGGTTGGAAAAGACCTCCAAGATCACCAAGTCCAACTTTTGACCTAATGCCACCATGCCCACTAAACTGTATCGCAAAGTGCCATATCTGCTTGTTTATTTAACACTTCCAGGGATGGTGACTCCACCCTTACCCTGGAGACCCTGTTCCAATGTTTAACCTCTCTTTCAGTGAGGAAATTTTTCCTCATATCCGACCTGAACCTTCCCCTGGTGCAGCTTGAGGCCATTCCCCCTTGTCTGGTTGCCTGGGAGAAGTTGCCTGGTCTGGTTAGTTTTGCTGATACATGGATCAGAAGGCCATAGGATGTTGTCATGCACGTTCAGCCTTACTTACAAAGGGGCACCGACTGAGGCACTTCCCACTCTCCTCATTCACTTTTAAATGAGATGGAACATATATAGTTTTAGGAAATAATAAAACACCCTAGCCCAGTTAAAAAACTAATTACTGTTGGGAAATGACGGGAAACTGCTGATGCTGCAAGGCCTGAACAGGTATTGGCAAGGAGATGCCAGGAAGCTTGATCCACCCAAGCATGTGCAGTCTGGTAGCCAGGAGGATTCCCCATACACAGTCCTCTGAGTCCAGAAGCAGGATTGAGTCCTGTGGCATGGTCAGGAGGATTAGTTTTGTTTGTCACCCTGAAAACTTTTGGAAAATTTAAAAAAAGCAACACTGAAACCGGACTTTAGCCTGAAATGTTATAACAAAATTTCTCCTATGAAAGAGGGGTCTTATGCCTATTTTTTTTCTTTCTTGTGACTCAGACACTTTCCTTCTGTTGTCAGCCTGCAGTGTCCCTCTCTAGCTCATGAAGGCAATAGGATATGGTTGAGCAAACAAGTCACCGTAATTCAGAATTACAAGGTTTTTCTTTGTTACCCTTTTTGTTTACTTGAGTGCTGCCACTGGTTTTTCAAGAACATCTTGACTATTGTGAGGGTTTTTGAGACAAATAAAACGCTTGCTGCAAAATGGTCTCAAAATACGTAGAGATGTAAGTGTTCTCCACTACCATGATATAGCATCAGCATTATACAAAGCTTCATTGTTTCTATTTTTGTCAGGGAACTGACAATTTCAGATTTACTTCTATGGTTTCCTGTTCAAGATGCAATTTTGCATCAGCCTCTACAATCTTTCTATGAATGTTTGCTGATGCTCCAAGGTGCTCCAGCTGCTTACGTGACACAGAGCCAGCCACGTTCAGCCTGTTATGGGATTTGCCCCCTCCCAGACACAGGGCTGAAGATCACAACTTGATTGATTAAGTGTAGTGTCCACGGTGGTAGCAGCACTGTGGTATAGAAACCACCACTCTAGAGTACAAATAAAATAATTTTCAAAATGACTTTCCACATTTCCAAGCTCTTTCCTGAAGACTAATGAAAAACAGTGGTTACCCATAAGGAAGAAGACACATATAATTAGTATTTGCTGAAATTCTGCAGGTCAGGGTAATTGCCTCCCACTACTCTCAATGTCAGGGTACACTGCTCTTCAAAGTGTATTTTTTTACCATCCAAAGTTCTTGAAGAATGCAAATGTTTCCCAATAACCAGAGTATTTTAGCTTCAATGTTCTTTCCTGTCCAAATAATGAGGCCAAGCAAGCTTTATCCTTAATGGACAGATTTTTTATGCCTCATTTATGCTTTGAGATGGATCAACCAAAGTGGAGAATAAGTGTTGCGACTGTCCTTTCTTCCCTTGATTGCAATCACTCTTTAGCTATTTTGAGTGCTTGAGGTATATTTTTCTAAGTTGTTGGAAAGGGGTTTAATTGCTTATGCTTTATTTAACACATGTTGGGTCATGCAGTTGCTGTTAAGTAGGAATGCATGTGTATACACTCATATAGATAAGTAACACTTTTTAAAATCTCTCAACAGTCTTTTTTTTTTTAATCAACCACTGAGGAGCTTTTAAATATTTCTTAGCTTTGGTGTTTTTTGTTTGTTTGTTTTTTTTGTTCTGTAAAAATGTCACCTTTTTGAAAAATTGCATTGAAAAGAAATGCAACATTCTCCTTCAGTTCTCAAAGCCCTCCTTTTACCCATCAAACCTAAGGACCGTTATTTTCTTCTAAGGGCTAGTCAAAGAGAGGAGACAAAGCAAAAATAAAATGGCTGAGCTCTGAAAATGTCTTAGGGTTTGGAATCTCTTAATGTTATTTTTCATTTCAAATAAAAATCCTATTTTTATTCCCTGCAACTTTGCCATATAAACATGATTGTAGGCATATTTTTTCAGAATCTTTTTTTGACATAGCCTAAACTATTGGCATAAGAAGACAATTCTGCATTTTCTGATTAAGTAGCTGCAAATCCAAAATAATTTTCTTTCATTTTAATCTTTTGGTCTGCAGTAACTCACATTTGTTCTTATCCTGAGGAAAGTAAAGTATGTTTCTGGAATTCAAATCTTGATCTACCAGAGGAAGGAATTTGCCTTAAGGTGAGTGGAAATGTTACGGTGGCTCATAGTTCTCATTTTTACTTTATGATTCGTAGTAAAATACAAATCACTCAAAGGAAAAGAAATTTTTTATTCTGGATGGAGTATTTTAACTCAAGCAAAGTGAGAATGGTCGAAAGATAAATTAAAGTACCACTTACAGACTGACAAAGTCTTTTCCATGCAGTAACTAGAGTTCTCCTTCAGAAAGTGGGAAGTCCAATAACAGAAGGGGAGCCCTTTTTGTCACGGGAACAGACTGATGCCCCTGACCCTGGAAGGGAGTTTTCTAAGCTTCTCTGGGATGAGGTGTGGCAAGGGCTGAAAGAAAGAGTGAAACTGAGTCTGGCTTTTAGCTACTTTTGGGGACTTTTTCCTCCCAGAAATTGTTCAAGGGGAAAAGCACTATACCTCCTCCTCAGACTCCATCTCTGACTTATTTCTTCTTTTGAGTAAAAAATTTCAATATTTCCAAACAAAATTTGACAGTACATCAGGACAATAAAAACACTATTCATCTGCTGTAAATAATAATAAAAAATATCACTGGGTTAACTCTGTCCCTTTTTTGGTTTATTTTTTTGGTTTTGTTTTTTTGAGCCTTTTTGGGTTTTTTTGTTGAGTGTCTTTTTTTCTCCTGAAAATTCGGAGGAACCTACTTTTCCATCATTCTAAAAAGCTTGTTTTCTCAGGTGGAAAATACTGAAGTTTAAAAACTTACCATGGTCCTTAGTCTTGTGAAATAGGCTGATATAAAGTTGTGGTGCCCTCACTATCAGCTGAACTGAACCATGACATGGCAGCTTTGTACAAGACACTGAAAACAGCTTGCTTTTGTGAAGAGAATAGAAAGATTTTGATTCGTCACCTTAACTGAGAAAATAATGAAAACATTGGGACAAGGAATTCAGACTCTTGAGAATAGGAAGGAAAGAAGAAATGGACTCTACAGTGTGCCATGGGCTCCAAACCCCCAAGGTTCATAATGCCTAACTCAAAGATCCTATCAAATACCAACCTGTGAAATGGAACCTGTGAGATGTCATTTGCAGAGAAAATAATTTTTTATATGAAAAAACCCCCCACAACTGTTATTCATTAATTGCATGTGCAGAGCAAACACAGGACAAAAATAAATAGATCCTGTCATACCTGAAATAGGAAAAGGGAGGTGATGGCAGGATAGAAGAGACAAAGTGATACATAAGACATGACATGAAACCCAAAGTCTGATAAAGTGAAAGACCAAAATAAGAAAGAACAGTGACAGAAAGTCATGGCACAATCTTAACAAGCCAATGTCAGGATAAAGGATCATAGATGTTTTCAAGCTGTCTGCAATTTCCTTCAATCAATTGGCTTTAAAGATTTGATAGCATTTCCCATAGGAAGGTTTTCAGCCCTATTAAGATGTATGGTATTGGTTAGCCACAGATTCCAAGTTCCACTAAAATGTCCTTTTCAGTTCAGAGAAAAGGATTTCTTCTATTAGAAATTACTGTTTAATAGCAAGATGCCTGTCAGTTGACCTTTCTCAGAGAAAATATCACTTGTAAAATCTTTCGGAAAAATCTGACATATGTCTCAAATATATAATTCGAATCTTCATTCTGGGGCCAAAACCTCATCTTCAGCTACATCTTCATAATTCTCATCAACACCAGTGGAAGCTTAGTGCAAATCCAAGGGCAAAATTTGTCCTCTGGTCTTCCAAAGGGTCTGAAGTTGTATGTGAAAGTTTAGGTTTCTGCATTCTACATTCTATATCATAGAATCATAGAGATATTGGTTGGATTAACTCTTGGAAGTCTACAGTCCAACTTTTGACTCAGGGAAGGAGTTTTGCTAACGCTGCATCAGATATGCGTTGTCTTTGTTTAATTAAGTCTTCAAAACTTCCAAGTGTGGAGACTGCACAAACTCTCTGGACAAACTTTTCCAGTGATTGATGAAGAAAACTTCACTCCTTCTCCTTCTCCTTCTCCTTCTCCTTCTCCTTCTCCTTCTCCTTCTCCTTCTCCTTCTCCTTCTCCTTCTTCTGACTAGAGTTAAGAAAAAGCTTAAAAGTTAACTATTTATTTGCATAGCATACATAGCATAGCAGCATAGTTTTCCTGTGCTAGGAAGACAAAAAAGGGTTTATTTTGGAAACCACAAGTTTTAACTGAGCTGGGCTGTTGATACTGGGAAAGCCAATGAAAATGTAAGACACAATGCTTTAAAATCTGCTCTGTAAAACATTTAAAAGGCTTGATTTGTAGTGTTAGCTTTGACCTCAAGGGTTTAACTCTCTTTGAGATACGAGATCTGAATTTAGCTGTCAACATGCAATTGTTTATGGGAGCACCAGGAATGAGATTTTACTGCCTGAGCATAGACATTTTGTGCCCTTTGTGGTACCCAAGGTTACCAAAGGCATCTGCACATTACAAATGGTATACTGAAGGGAACCTGTAGAGTGATTCAGCTCAGTCAAAAGCAAAGATAGGTGTCTGTAGCTAAGTGTCTATAGGTACATCATATGTCTTACCTCTTACCAATGGAATTTTCAGTGATCAATTCTGTTGCAGACACAGAGTTGCCCAGCACATTTGAGGCGCCCAAGGGATGCCTGAGCTGTTTGCACGGGCTTGGAAGGTATGGATACCCATATCCTCCCAATCTGGCAGATTGAAAACAGGTGGAATATCTGAGGGCATCTAATATAAGCAGAAACCTGCTGATTTTGGTGAGGTGTGGGAAGTGAGGAGGAAGATGTTGGTGTTAGACAGACATGCTGAAATCCTGTCAGTAGCCAGTTCTAGTCACTGCCTCTATATCATATAAACAGTCGACAGAATATATTGACACTTTTCAGTGTAAAAATGGTCTCAAGTGTTACTGTTTCCCAACAGTTTAAAGTGTTGTCACCCTAAATGATGGATCTCAGAGAGAAAGAAGAAAAAAAGAGGATGCTGTGAAGGAAGGGAGAGACAAAATGAATAAGGGAATGAGAATTTGTGGGCACAGTCTCTGGCATATGTGGGAATGGAAAGTACTCCGCACAGAATGAACTCTGGATTGTGGAGAACGGGGACAGGATTGTGAAGGTGGCTCTCTGAGCCCAGAGATTCTGGGGAACAGGATGATATGTAGGTCACAGCAAGATGGATGATATCTAAGGATCTTGAGGAAAATATGTACAGGACATGGTGGGGGCAGAGGCTGGAGGGGTGGAGTCTGTACTGGCTATACTTCTAATAATAAGGAAAACCAGGGCCTGTTCACTAGCCCCAAAGCCAGCTGGCATCTCTTGAACACAACTTCGTGTTCAGCACTCTCTGACTCCTAACAAGAAAAAATACATCCAAGATTCCTACTGGGAATACTTCTGGCCAGGGCTACTGCCTGTGTCCAGGCAGCACTGGAGCAATGCAGACTGGTGACAACACCGAGAGGAACTATTGTAGTGGCAGCCACGTGCCAAGGCTGAGATCTCTGTCCTGGCATATTTGATTTTGTAAATGGTGTTTATATTATCTGTTCCCAACAGCTTTTCCCAATGACTACTCTGGATGTAGCTCTCTTTGGGTGCCAAGTGAGTCTTACCTACAGAGGTATGAGCCACTCCGTGCTGATTGCCCTGGAGGCTGCAGAACAATCCTTAGAATACAGACAACCTTCCCACCCACTTCCTACCCTGTTTCAACCGCAGCTTGATTCCTGGCTGAAGCAGTGGCCAGTTTTTAGGTCTTTGCAGAGCCCAAAAGAGCCCTAAACAGAGTGAAAGCCAGAACTGCAGGGTCTGAAAATGGGAACAATAAGCACTGATAGGACCTACTCGTATCCTTCAAAGACAAGATACCAAACTATCTCTTAGAAAGTCAGAATTTCATACAAACAAGCCAAAAAGTTAACTATCCCAGACACTCCTTCATTGTTTTCCATAAAACTGATCTATTCAGAGTTTAGTGGGGAAACTTTATTTCAAAGAGGACTTTAATGATTTAAAATGTATTCTCTTTTTTTTTTTTTTATTATTAAGAACAAAACAAAGGCTGATTAAATGGGATGATCTCAGATCTTTGGACTGAAAAAGATCTGTGGCTTTTAGGAGAGTCTGGTTTCCAGGATCTGAGTCAATCTATCAGTAAGTTTACCCGTAATGTTTGGTCTGTGACAGTCCTGGAGAAAAGGCTAGGCAGGAAGCCAGGCAAGCTTTCATCAGAACATTCCCAGATTTATGGAGCAACATTGTCTGAGCTAAACAGTCCCTCCAAATTGCTTGACTGTGATCAAGTGACAAATGAAGTCAGAATATCTTAATATTTCTGAGCAGTTCTGCTCCTGATTAGTACATCCACTCATGTGTCCTTCCCAGGTCCATCCTTTCATTCCTTCCGTTTCCTAGACAGAAACACCAGTGCTGTCTTCCCTCCACTTTGTTTTACTTCTCCCTGGATTCCAAAAACCCTTTTTCCTCTGATAATTTTCTGTATTTTTTTAGCCCCTTTATGTATCCTCAGTTCTACTGTCACCTGAATTTTGCAGTTGTCTGCAAAGAACCCATAGCACAATCTCAATTTCTTTAAGAATGTTCAAGGCTGTTCAAATTTTAAGCATACAGAAACCACCTGTGTGGTTCCGGATAAAGAACAGGGTTCTTGGTCCTCTGCTGGATCATTTGTTTGTTATCCTTAGAAGCATGAATGAGGACATCAGGGAGTCTTCCATAAGGAAAGTTGTTTCTCATATGATACCTCACCAATTAAAAAAAGATTTAAAATATCTCAGCAATGAATAGAGTAATTTATATTCCTTTTTCAGTTATGGTTAGTGGCACCAACTGCAGATAAAGACAGCACTGGCCAGATATGACATTAACACAGGAGGAGGTGATTGCAAAGCTTAAGGCCAGGGAAGTACATAACCTGATGAAGACTGTAGGGAATGGGTAGGCATGGAGAACCAGAGAGCTTGGGAAAATATCTGGACACTTTCCTTGTGCAATGAACCCAACTGGGTCAGATAAGGGATTTACAGCCTCTTAGCTGATTGAACTTTATCTTGCTTTTTTCCTGAAAAGGACAGATTCCCTATAAAAGCAACAACCCCGGAGGTGATTGGGACATTTGTAAGGGCATATCACTTCTAAAAGCAAAGCCAAATTTTCTCTTCTTGCTTCAGGTGATCAGGGCAGATAAAATAGGTCCGTAGATTGTTTATGGTCTGACTTTTTCTTAAGGCAGCTTTGAAGTTTCTTGCATTTTTTCAGACCTGAAGAAAGGTTTAAATATCTGAAAGTTTCTCCATTTTACTTCTGTTAATTGAATATAAAACACAGTCTTCCCCTACCATTCTCATCTCTCTTATTAAAACTAATAAATGATGACTGGAATAATGGTTAAAAGAAAGAAAAACACAGCTAAAAAACCCCAATGCATTTTATCTTTTATCTAGTTCAGAGCTAATGTGCATCCACATAATGTACCATAATTCCCTCTGGAGTTGTACTTTAGTTCTTAGTACCCTTGTTTTCTCTTACATTATGAATTTTCTGTTAGAGTGCAAACCTACAGTAAAACTAGTTTTTCCAGTCTCAGCTAAAGCTCTGCTTTCTGGTTATCACATACGAACTGTGGTTTTGAGAGACACAAAGCAAACAAAGAGCGCTGCCAAAAGTAAAAAGGAGATGGCACCCTGACTACTGATCCTAAAAACCAGGTAATGGTTGAAAGGATTACAGGACTAATGAAGTGGTGCTTGAACTTAAGTTCAATAAACTGAAGAGAAATATTTGAATTTATGAGGATCCATGTTTTGAACAAAAACCAGGAACAGTGATTCAGTATCTCATATTTTCCAGAACATACAATTTGATGGAACTGTCAGTATTCTGAATCAGAATATCAAAGGGAGAGGAGGGGGAGGATTTGGACACAACCAAACTTTCAAGTATCTAAGCTAATCTATACTTATGAAGCTCTCTCTTCTCTCCTGAAATGTTCCCTTATGTAGATCAATATTTGCCCTTTGGCAGTTTTTTTTCCACAAATGTTTGCTTTATTTCTGCAGCAAAACTGAAGTGCTGCAAATATTTCATGTTTGTATGAAACCTTATTGCTGTAGTAAGCATCCTGCAGTTGTACAAACTTTAGCCCAAACTTTAAATTGTCATTCCATTTTTTTACAATGAAGTTGACCTGTGTGCTCAAAATAAGCCCCTACAGTCCCTTTTTGCTACACTGACTGCAGAGGGCATTCAAGCAGCCTTGGAAAAATGTTCTAATTTCACTAGTTGCCTTCTTATTTATAACACTTCTTTTTTTAATGCATAAGAACCTTGAAGAATAGCTAAGTAGATCAGATCACTAATTCCTGTGAGCTAAGAAAATGAATTATTTTCTCTTGTATTTTCTAATTGAGCTCCTTGTTGGCCTACATAAAATCAAGCCTGATTTTTTTATAGTCGAGAAGGTCAGGGATAACTATAGCCAATAAACAAAGAAGCAAACAATAATGCAATAATAATAGTTACAAAGATTAATGTTAGTGCCTGAATGCTCAGTGCTCCTGGCAAAATTAATTTTCCTGAAACCATTAATTATTCCTTTTCCTTGGTCCAGTGCAAGTTGAGTAAATGCTATGCTGATCAACCTTGAAGGTTACAGAGGTTGATGCAGCTCTCTGATAAACTTCTACGTGTCTGAGACTTTGAGAAGATCACACATGCCCTGAAGTCTTCTCAACAGAGGCTGTTGCTGTTGTGGTTCCTGAGGTCATAGAATTGTTAATGCTGTAAAAGACCTCTAAGACTGTTTTCACAATCATTTGTGTGCTGACAGCCTCCACTGCTCCCTATGGATTCCTTCTTCCCCCAAAGGTGGATTTCTCACATCTGAAGTTGGTTGAGTTACCAGACAGCTGCCTGTACCTGAGATTTAGATTAGATGTTAGGGAGAAATTCCCTACTGTGAGGGTGGTGAGGCCTGGCACAGGCTGCCCAGAGAAGCTGTGGCTACTCCATCCCTGCAAGTGTTCAAGGCCAGGTTGGATGGAGCTTTGAGCAACCTGGTCTAGTGGAAGGTGTCCCTGTCCATGGCAGGGGGGTTGGAATGAGATGGTCTTGAAGGTCCTTTCCAATCCAAACCTCTCTCCTTGAATCCTCTCTACAGGCACAAAGAAGTCCTGTTTTTGGAATGCTGCCCACCTGACCTGCCCATGGAGGAGCTGCATCACCAAGTGCATTGCCCAGACCTCTGACTGCAAAGAGGGGCTGCAGTAGCTGCCTCAGGCACAGGTAAATCTGCACTGAGCTACGTGAATTTTGACACCCTGCAGGACTGGAAGGGTGGGCAGCAGAGTTCTCACAGGCTGAACAGAGCCAGGCCATGCTGTCAGCAGAGTAATTCTGCAAAGGTCCAGCCTCTGGTACTCAGAACTGATCTGGCCAGTCCACATAGTGCTGCATCACATGTGAACTTAGTGGTTCAGAGATCACTTTGAACATCTCTTTTCTCTGCTGCAGGTTGCCTGGTGTCTGTTTTGGCCCGACACAGATGCACTTGGAACACTGCCACTATGTGCAAGCACTCTCCTATTTTGACAGTGCTATTGGCTTCTGGGATTTTATGACAAACTTCCCGATATTTACTGGTTTCCTTTTGTTTCCCTGAAGGTCCCATTCTTTAATGTCCTGCTGCGTAAATGACTGAACTTTCATTTTGAGATGAAATGTAGTCTTCTCACATGGGTAAATATTTGAAAATTCAGTTTCACAGAGCATCAATCAAGTTAAAACAAACAAACAAACCAACCAACCACACAAAAACAACCCTACTGACATTATTTCAAATAATAAATAATAGTGATTCTTATTTTTTAGGGGTTCATGATACTGTTTCTCTCTCAGCAACCTTGGTTTTTACTAGAGATATGCTGCTCTTTTCATCTTTATTTTTTCTCTAGCGGTTACAGTGAAAAGAACAAGAAATTACTTTTCCTTCAGTGACTGACCACAAATCCTGATGTAGCATTCCTTTCCAAGGTTAAATTCATCAATTCTTCTCTCTGATTTTCCCTGCACAGAGCTAAGGGCATAATGCTTCCCAGAGATGGACCTGGCTGGGCTCACCTTCTGCACTCAGTGATTTTCCCTATTTATCCCTCTTGCCCTGCTGTATTCTGATGGCCCCAAGAGATGTTTCTGGCAGTTGCAGGAGGTTTTGGTTTCATCCAGGGACAGGATGAAAATAAAAAAGACCATCTGCTTTCTGGAGCTTTGGTCACTTGAGCAGTGTTAAGCATACATCCCTCCTGGTTCATTGCAAAAGGAAAGCGTGGGAGGATGGGGGATGCTATTTCTGCCAGTGTTAGATACTGAATGTGTGATCACCTACCAGGACATATGGTAATTGCTTCCTGCAGCTCATAATATCTCACATGAATCTTTTCTCATCTAGAACCACTGAGCTTTTGAGCCTTTCCATCCAGGGAAATAAAGGAGAAGACCACTAAGCAGCTGCTGTCCTCAATCTCTATTCAAATGCTGATTGTAACTAAGTAAGTTTGCCTTGTCAAAATGCTTTTGAACATGGAAGAAGCTGCTGCCAATATTTTTTCTGGCACTATCTGAGCCTCACCCTACCTGTGTTGGGGATTTCAGACTTCTATAGTCTGAATAAAGAGAACAGCAGTTGGCAAAAGAACTTTCTCTCTTTCCTTCTTTCTTTCTTTCTTTCCTTCTTTCTTTCTTTCTTTCCTTCTTTCTTTCTTTCTTTCCTTCTTTCTTTCTTTCTTTCCTTCTTTCTTTCTTTCTTTCCTTCTTTCTTT
>JAWMRA010000113.1:108888430-108952671 GCA_035584735.1 Pseudotriccus pelzelni
TCCCTGGCTGGGAATCGAACCCTTGGCCTCGGCGGTGAAGGTGCCGCATTCTAACCACTAGGCCACCAGGGGCTCCCAGGTTGGTAACATAGCCATTTATTTAAGCATTTAAAACCAACTTTCAGATGCTCGTCATGTTAAACATCTAAACTCTGTGTTTACAGGCTCAGTTTTGACCATGACCTAAGCCAAGAAGGACATAGAATAGGATAGCATTTCTAAGGTGCTTTTGAAGAATTAACAAGGCTGTGAAGGGTTTGAAGCTCATTCTCTGCCCAAGAGCAGTGGACGCCTTCCTCCTCATTATTCAACAGCACATGGAAGAGATAGGCTTTTATTTGAATGTGCAATGTCTTGCTCATTCATGTAAGCACACATAAGTTAATACCCCGGGTACCTAGAAGCCTCAGTGGTATCAGAAACAGGTACTTGATAGTAAAGCCAGGGGACCTACATGAAGGGCTTTGACTTGCTTGAATCTGACATTACATACCTTGGCTTTGTGCTAATTTCTGTCTAAAACTGTGAGCCAAGTTTGATTTCAGAACTGCCTCTGGACAAAGGTAAGTACATAGCTTCCATGTAGCTGCTGCAAGATCACATGCATGGCAATATGTTTCCATAAATAGATACCCATGAATGCACCTCTATTTGATATGGAGTCAAAATCCTCTTCATTTTCCATGTTGTTATTTCTTTTTCCCCCACAAGTGAGAGAGGACCCTTTTTTAAACTAAAAATAACACAAGAAGTTGTGTTAACGGAGTGTAACAGCAGGGACATTAGTGAGACCCCCACTTTGATTACAGCATGGGTGACTTGCAGTTCACCTCTACCTTTTGCCACAAAAGGTTTACTTTTTAAGTCCAACAAAACACTTTTTTCACCTAAAGGTACCCAACTGTGAGAAGTATTTGCCTGCAAGAAACCTGGGTAAGCCTCAATCCAGATAAAGCAACAGGAATGCCCTGGACCTTTGAAAACACATCTAAGCTGAGGTACATGCAGGGACACAGGAGAAGAAGGTCATCGGGGTCATCATTTGGGTCATTGAATTCTGTCTCTCACTGCCATGAGCAAGTTGAATCCCATAGCACCCTGTGATCCAGGATCATTTCCCAGATCCCCAGTATGGCAATAAAACAGTTTCCTAATGGGGATGCCTGATTCCAGTGGAAAGTAAACCTTGTGGCAGAAGTAGCAGAGTGTCCCCAGCATTGCTGACAGCTCCCCAGGGCTTGCAGCTCTGGCACTTGATGCTCTGCCCACCTAACCCTCCAGCACAGGCCACCTCCACCACTCTAATGCCACCTCTGTGTAAGACAGCACAAGTTGTGTCCCTCAGGTACTCAACTGTGGTGTCTTCTAAGGTCTCCAACAGCTTTACATGCTAAGTCTTTGACTCTCCAGCTTCAGGGTTAGCCTGAAACCTGACATTTTCACAGTCAATGTCTCCATATCCAGGATACACTCTACTTCATTGCCCATTTATTGTAAGATGAAGAGCAGAAAATTCCTTTTATTTAGATCTGAAATCTGGAAAAGCTTGTACGTCCAGTGATCGATGTCGGACCTATTGCACCTTTGTGTTTTAGAGTTAGGCAAGGGAACATGGGCTGGGAAAAGGTACAGGTTTGTGAAATGACACTCCTTTTCCAGACACAGGGAAACAACCTCGTTCTAAACTCATAAGCATGGATGTTGGAATTATAATGGGAAATTGCTGATAGATGGTCCTCTTTCAATACAAGATATGGCAAGAAACATTTATTTCAGTACACACAGTGTTACCTTACATTCCTATCTCTTTTTCTTCTGCTGTGACTACCCTCCCGTCAGATAATTTTGGACAATGCACACTGAGGCAGCCATGCATGCAATACATTCTAGGAATCTGTGTCCACATGGTGGACAAAGGTGCCTGGGACAAGAGTACAGGCTGCAGGCCTCATTGCACATATTTCTGCAACTTCCAGACCATGCTTCTCCTTGGACACCAATGTCTCTTAGCCATTCAGTGGGACTGGGATGCAAAGTATTGAGAATCATTAACTCATGCCTTGAACTCTCTGTTTATAGCTTGCCCTTGGAAGAGCCAATTCATTAAAGCAGGGGTACAGACAGTTGTTTTCTCTGCAGGCATTTCAAACTCCAGAGAAGTCAGAAAGCTTAAGGATTTTGGAAGGAGGGGATAAAGTTCTATCTAAGTCTGACTTATTCTTACATGCCCTTAAGGTATGTGGGGTGGCTGGCACCTGATTTGAGGTGCTGCACAAGTATCATTGCAGATCAGTCCGCACTGATTTAAGTGGTGTTATGGAACATTTACACAAGTATAACTGAGGGATTATTTTATTGTGAAAATGTTCTGGGCCAAATCCTGGTAGAAAACGTATAGAGATTAATATGAACTTATTCCCCCTCCATTAATTTCCAGTGACAGACTCATTCCTTTCTATTCCATCTTGCAATTGCTCCCAGGGTGCTAAGTTAAAAAAAGCAAGCTCTGCCCATTTCAACCTATCTCAGAGGTAATTGAAGTCATGTCTTCTTCACTCTTGGTGCTTTAGACCCACAAGAAAATGGACCATTATTTTGTACACATTAGCCAAGAAGACCATAGCAATTCTGATAGAAATTAAAATTGAAAATTATTTAGGCAATCTGTTTTTATGGGCTGCACTTTGACTGCCTAACCAGCTAGAATGTGACCTGCCTAACCAGCTTACTCTGAATGCAATCTCCATTTTACAAGGCTTGTACTAAAAGCAGAAAATTTGCTTTGCCTATTTTTGCTTTTGAGTATGTCACCTGGAGCCCCAAGTATTATGGGGGTTTGTTTTCTCCCCTGGCCCAATGACATGGCTCTCGCTTTGAAGAATTTATGCTGTATGAATTATACTATCTGCTGGGTGAATTCATGATTTTGTCAGTTTATAGTCAGTATTCATATTAATGCTATCTAATTAACTTATTTTAGAAAAACATGTCAAATATATGCTTTAAAAAAACCACGAAACAATACACGCACACAAAAAAACCCCTAAACTATGTACAAATCTTTAATACAGAAAAACAACAAACTTTGCAGTCATCTCTTGTATGCTGGATTCTTCCAGACTCACAGCTGCTCGAATGCCTTCTGCCAGCTGAGTGAAGAGTTTGATGTGATAACAAAAGAGCTTCCCTGGAAAAGCCAAAAATACGTCTGTAGCACAGCAGCTGACCGGCTCAGCAGCACGGGTCACTGCAAGCACAAACTGCCTGCTTCTCTATTCATTCCTCTAGCTCCTGACTAAATGCTGACTCAAGTTTAAGGGGACAGACCATATTCAGACCATTCATCACCATTGCCACAACCATTTCTGGTCCTTGATTTTGCAGGAAAACCCTGACAACTGATACTCTGGGTCACACACTGAAATCAAACACAAAAGTTTGAAAGACTAGAGACACTGTAGAGGCTCCTGAGCGTGGTTCTGAGTCCTGTGAAGGGTCTTTGGTAATGTGGGGCTCGGGGACCTCTCTGGTTGCAGGGGCGCCATTGCTTGCTGCATTCCAACAAGTCACAGCCACCAAGAACTGTTTTGTTGAGGTCCAAGACCCAAACACACACCCTCAGCCCCACTTTTCCATGGTGTGTCAGCCAGCATTTATGAGAGACAGTGGGGAAAGTGTCTTGATTGACATCTCCCTCAGGGAAAGAGGGGATAGAGCTGTTATCGGAACAGTGGTGAGTCATCCTGCTCAGATTATCTTTCCCTCATAAAATGCTAAAGATCCTTCAGTGATGTAAACTCAGGCTGAATAAAATTTTGGGGTGATGATGAGGAGGATGCTTTTAAGCCTTCAAACTGGCCAAATATGTGAATTTTTCAAGCAATCAAGAGAGAAGTGGTGGGAAGGAGGGCCCCCCAGGTGACTGTCCCTGCTCCCAGTCCCCTGTCAAAATCCCATGCCAGGGACCAAAGCATCAAGAGCTGTTGCAGGGCACACAAAAGAGATCCACACAGAGGCTAAGAGAGATGCAGTGTAGACTGTAAAAGAAAATTATACCCCAATAACAGAGAAACACACAGGCCCTTGGTTCGGTTCACAGGCTGCAGTTCTCTAATATTATTAACCTGATTTATTTCAAGGAAAGGGTCACTTTATGAAGTGACTGTGTCTAAACTTTGTTCAGATAAAAGGCCATTAACAAAAGGCAGGCTTTGGGAAAACAAGCAAAACTCGCGCTGTGCACTCAGTAAGCACATTTTCTAGTTTTCAGTCAAGAAGTCATTGGCAGTGTCAGTGCTTGAAAACTGCATGGGTCAGACATTTCTAAACCCTTTTAATCCATCACAAAGGGCTCCCTTGATTGTTGCTTTGTTTTTCTGCTGCTGCCCTACAGTATGGCTGCCAGTGTATATTCCTGATAAGCAGTGAGCTATGCAGATGCTGCTAGGTTTCCCTGCCTTCCGTACCAGTCAACCTGCCAATGCCTGTGTGAAGGACATAATCCATGTGTCACAAACAACCAGGAGCAGTGACACTCTATCCTCCTCTTGTAGTCCAGGAAACTTAAAAGAATACAAAAATAATTTGTATAGGCCACGTGGTGCCACCCATAAAAACCCTATTGCAATGAATGGGAAGTTCTGCTTAAAAAACTGAGGACACAGTGGAGCCCCTGCAGCATTAATGCCATTTTAATCCCCTCGGATTTGGAGTTTGGCATTCCTAATGCAATTAATTGTGATAAAAGAGAGAGAGCACCAGCTCCGTGTGTCTGAATATATACTTCAACACACAATCCATCCTGAGATGTTTGGAGATGCCATGTCTCTCTTTTCTTGTGACTGAAACCTCAGTGCAGCCTGTCCTACTGAAAAAAAGTATCACAAAAGTCTAAGGGATGTATTCAAAACCATCATAAGGATAAGGGGTGCAGAAGGTAGCGTGGAGGGTCTCAGCACAGCAGAAAGGTGACCACCCAAGTGAAATGCCATGTGGATCCCCTGGAAAAGCACGGGCCACAACACATACAAGCACCTCCTGGACCAAGCCACCAGGGAAACAGAGGGGACATCACAGTTTCCAGCAAACAGAACAACGGTCTCTTACATTCACAGTCCTGCTTCACTTCTGCAACCTGTCTTAAATGCAGTGCATTAGGCAGCAGCCCCACGGGTGTTAGAAAGACCCTGGGGCCGCAGGGTTGGCTGAGCACAGTGCAATGCCAGGATAATGTTAGTACAGAAAATATCTAAAAAGAGAGACCAGAGTGACAGGGATGCCACCAGCAACTCTGTGCACTAATCCCAAAAGGGAGCACAGGTAAGGGAGGGCTGCTGCTTCATCCTGGGTACCAACCCTGAGCAAGAGTCTGGGAAGCTGAGATGTTTAACTCAAAGCACCCAATTCCCTTGCTGCACAGTGAGCAGGTACATATGCTCAGGATGCTCAGGTTGTCCTTTATTGCTGTCTGCAAAATGTTGTGGGTTTATCTGTAGGATAAGAGCACCTGCTGAGGTTGGCCATGAACCAGTTGTTCCTTCCACTCAGCCCTGGGAGGAGAAAGAGATAATCTTTTCACTTACAAATAATATTTTTTTCTACAAATTGTGACTACACAAAGAGAGCAAAAGCAGAAAGGTGCTTTATGAACTAAGGCCCTTGCAAATTTCCCCCCGGTCCCCGAACACAGCACAGGCAGTACTGCTGTACTCATGTCTGAGCTGCAGGATAGGGACTGATTGAGGAGCGCAGCAGAAAAACAAACAGGGACACACAGTAGCAGGAGGAAGAGCAGAAGAGGGGAGTAAGGGTAGAAAAATCAGAAAATTAATGCAATCTGCTCATCTCTGAAGATCCTGGTGAATGGGCCCTGGTTTAAGGAATATCTGTGCATGGTGAGCGCTGGGTGATACTGGGAATAAATGCAGCACAGGAAATGAGAGTGAACATATGCCTTACATTTAAAATCTCAGTGGAAAGATATTTTCATGTCACTATTTTAATACTAGATATTAAACATCCAACATTAACAACAAGAAATAGCTACCCTAGCAACTTTTAATAAATACTAATGACCTCTTGAACTAAATTTCTAAAGTGAAAAATATCAATATAAATTTTTTTGAGATGTGAAATCTTTACAGCTATCTATTAATGCCACTCATCCCAATACCTACAAGCTCAACTTCTACAGACGCTGCTTATTTGTTTGACTCCCTGCTGGCATTCTGACATGCTTCTCCCCTGCAGCTGCTCCTTCTGCAGCACTGTTGTTTCCAACCAGCCTAAAGCACCTCACAACAAATACCACAAAGGTGCTCGGGTCTACGCAGCTCTTTCCTGGATGACATCTTACCAGCAATGGGGAACAGAAGGGTTAAAACCTGATGTGTTTTAAACGATTTCATACAACCTTCTGAATGAGTACAGAGCAAAACATCACTTTTAGAAAGAACAGCTGATCTTTACCTTTCCATTACTAACTCAGTCTTTAGTCCATCTTTTGTTTTGAAACAGAGGGATGTATTAAAGAGGATGTAAAAATGTTACCAGCATCACTACAAGCAGCACACAGAGAAGCTGAAATCTGTCAGACCCCAAATCTTTATCTTTTCTTGCCTTTAAATGCTCCTATCTTATTTTTCAGTCTGTCTGCTAAATGCTTTTACCCCATTAAAGCTGCAAGCTCTTTCAGACAGGGGCTGCATCTTCTATTGTACTTCTCTTTCAGAGACCCAGAGTGAGGTGGGTGCTTAATTGATATGAAGTCACAATGATATGAAACAGCACATGAAAAATATTTCTTCAAAGAATAGAAGACTTGGCAGAGTAAACCCACTAAGACACAAGATTTTCAGCAGGATTTACTTGCTTGTTTTTGGAGGAATATTGTGTACCACAGTGTTTTCCCTGGCCTGACCAGTGAATATTAGCTGGAATAAAAAGGTGTATTAATTTCCCTTGACAATAATTTGAACAGCCTATGATCTTAGCAACCCTCTGGGTATATTCCTAAGGTCGGAACAAGAGTGTCAGCCGTGCTGCTCTTTTATGCCACTCCCTGTGCATCTTCGGGGAAGGCTGCTAATCCACTTAAACAATTACCTTTCAGAGGAAGAGGCAGAGGACTTTGTACAAGGATACCTAATAAATGACTCAGCCTGTGAAATATTTGAAAAGCTCGCAGAGCAAAGAAGTGAAATACAACTATTATCTGGCATGTAGCACAAATGAATAAAATCGTCACCAGACTGAAACCACTCAGTATTTTTATTCATGTCTGCACTGCAAAGTGGTTGAAGCCTAAAACTAATGAAGGAAATAATATGCAATTCATCACGGTGTAGAGAGAGAAAGGCAGACAAACATAACTCTTGACTTGTGTCACGTCAGTGCCTTTCAAACTTCTCTTTGTGGCAGCATTTGGGAAAGAACCATATTCCCCGTGCCACTTTTCACCCCTCTTTCATTATGTGAAAGAACCACGTCCCAAAACCCTGCTCAGGGTATGAACAGGAAATCCTCTCAGTTTCTTACTGCTCTCCTGGCACATGCATACAAAATAAGGAAAGATAATCAGTAATCATGCCTGACTTTGAGTTAATGGGGCATAACATTGGAGGCGGATCACTAAGTTGCTGTTCCACATACTGGAGCTGTGAGTCCAATGCAGACTGCTTCTGTGCCTGGTAAGGGATGATGGGATGCAGGCACAGCACGTGCCTGTGCTGGGACATCTCCTCGGCCCAGCTTGCCTGGCTCTCCTAGAGAAAAGCTTGCATCTGGGAAAAAAACCCCTCTTTGTTGGTCATCATGGACTTTCTGCCTCTGCTAGCAGGTGAAAGCTCCTTCTTCTGTCTTCCTGCATTCTCCATGGCACCAGGAAAGCACTGGATTCGGGAGGGACTGTGAGTCAGTTTGGGGCTGGTACTGCCTCTGCATCATGCTCAGGGGTCCTGTAGGAGCAGCCCTTGCTATTCCAGCCTTGGGACACTTATTTTGCCCTAAACTAGTGCCAGTGCTCCAACCACCCATCAAATACTCCAAGTCATGAGGAAATAGCAGAAAGCAACAATTTGCTTAAAGAAAAAACAATGTGTGATTTTGACTTTATGTGTGTATTTGCTGTTGTTTATGATATCTACTGTTGAAAAACTCCCAGATAGCAGGTCTTCCTCAAAGCCTCAGATTTCACAACTGTTTCTGGTCTGCCTCAGATATCTACTGGCTCAGCAGCCTACAGCTTCTTCACAAGGGGAAGCAGTGGTGCAGGCAGCAATCTCTTGTCCCTGGGGACCAGGAACAGGACCCGAGGGAATGGCATGAAGCTGTCAGGCAAGGTTTAAATCGAATATTAGGAATATGGGGGGCTGTGCTTCGGACATGGGGTGACCTCAGAGCAGCAGGTACCACATACAGCCTCAGAGGGCCAGCCTCTGCCATGCCTCTGCTGTGCTGTGTTAGGTGTGGACACCTAACATTCTTCATGAGGAGACTATCAGGCTCACATGGAGAGGACCCTGCAGAGGTCTCTCTATAAGGAGAGCTGCCTACCTGCTGCCAGCGCATACTGGTTGCACTCAGCTGAGCAGGGGGCACTGACCATCCCTAAGGAAAGGATCCTACCTGGGGGCAACAGTGATCTGGGGCATTGGGTTTGGTGCTTATGGCAACTTTTCAGCACACACACACACACACACACACTTATCCTCTGCTTTTTCTGTGTCTTAAATAGCCAGACCTGCTGCTTTGCCTGGGTATTTGGGCACTGTCAGTGCGCTTGCAGCTGCAGATTGGCACCTCAAAAATTTTAGTCGTGATTTCAGTCAATTTACACATTTCCAAAATAGAGCAGTACCTCATACAGCACAGATCTAATGCATATAATACCAATTTGCTGAATGTCAGTGTATACTGACCTTCTATTACAAACACTGGCAGATGGCCATTCCTTTAGTACTCAAGAGCTGCTTGAATAGAAAATCAAGTGATGGCTTAGCCTGTATTTCGCCTCTGCATCAGTGCCCATAGCAACACGCAGTGGTAGCTGCCTGAATGCAAAGCCTCTGCCACCACCAGCTCCGTTCTAGCACAGCAAAGCCATTGGTGATCCCATGGCTACCATATCCAGTTCTGTCAGAGTGACTAAATAGCAAGAGGAACCTCCTGAGAAGAGGACAGGAGTACACAGGCTGCCAGGCAGAAAGCCTCAGCCCAGGCATAGCAAGTTGCGGTCAGGAGCTGTGTGCTCCGTCTGAGAGACGCAGCGATGGTCACCCTGTAGGGCAGGAACTGCTTTGCGGTGCCACTGAGGGACAGACAGCCAGTCAGCCCAGACATAACGTCATCTGAAAATGGACCATAAATGCAATCTAATGGCCAAAGACAAAACTGTTTGAGAAGCCAAAGAACACAGGATCAGATCAGACACCAGCTCTGCAACCTTGTGTGTGTGGCCAGCCTCTGCATGAGCACCAGCTTCCACAGGCTTCATGTCCACAAAAGCTTTGCAGATATTTTCTAATAGCCCAAATTCTCTGTATTCCTAGGGTCTTTTTCCTATCCACACCACAGGGTCTCTTTCCAGAGTGGAGACCCTAGCAGTGCACAGGAACAGCGTGTGTCCCCAGTACAGGTAATTCATACTGTGCATCGATCCAAATTTGTTCCTTCCCATTTCAGCATCCCTCAGGTATTCCAATTTAGAGAGCAGGCAGCCTGAACGTTTTGGAAATTTTAAATGCACTGTGGATGTTCTTTGAAATTGAAAGTGGCACGGTGAGTCACCAAATGTTGCAGCATCCTGCACTCTTGACCTCTTTTCCTCCAGAACTGAGCTTTCTCTCTCCAATGGGGAGATGCTCAGAGGTTCAAGGCCAGGCTGGGTGATGATCCTGTGCAGCAGAGAGCAGATCACCAGCTGAATTCCCTGGCTTAGAGGTGCAATCTACATTTCTATGTACCGGGCTGAACCTGTGGTTGAGTTTGTGAGTCTGCTGGGAGGGACACCACCATCTTCCAAATGTTTTCAGCTCCTTTGCGGAGATGCTCAGGATCTCAGGGATGTTTCCTGCCAGACCCTTGTGGTTCTTTTACTAGACTGTGAAATTTTGGAATTAAACGATTTAAGCCTTCTGACAACACAACACATCTCCAGGTGCCTTGCTCCACAATAAACAGCCATTGTATGGCTTTCTTCCCTTACAATGCGGATTAATTTTAACCCTCACAACAGCCTAATGGAAAGACTGTGCTGCACTCCAAATGCCAAATACTCGCTGAAAGCTTTCCTTTGTTAGCGCCTCCTGGTTTAGTCACCACCAGCTTCTGAAAAGATTCCACAGAGTTAATGTTTCCATTTCTTTTAATTCATTCTCAATGATGACACAGCCATAACACAGCTGTGTTCCAGCTCAAAGGAGCTGAGTGCGGATGCTGCCCACTGTTCCTCGGCCCCTGCTCTCCTGGCTCACGAGCAGGGCTGATGCTGTTGGGAGGATACGGTGACATTTTTGAATCTGGGATGGAAAAGTTCTGTTAAAGGAAGCCTCTTCTTTTTTTTTCCCCTTCATTATTTCCTCTTTTTTTTTTTTTTTTTTTTTAATTTGACATTTTCTCTGTGAAAAGCTGACCTAATTTTCTGGGAATAACATAAACGGTTATAGACTCAAAGCATTGCGCTGGAGAGTTTATAGATAAAGCCCAACTATTTTATGGTTCAATTATCACAAAGTACAGGGGATCCCTGTTGCATTAACACTTCATGAAGATAGTACAGTGGGGGCTTCCTTGCTCTTTTCTGTATAAGTTAGGATTTTCCAGTTAAAGCTTCACTGCAGCTTTGTTACTACAAAATCCATTAGCACTGCCAGTTGTAAAAGACATATTAAAGATATTTTCCTGAACGACTGTGTCTGGTGTTAGTATTCATACCAATTCCTTGCCCTGTTCTGGAGAAAGTTTTAAATTATCTATTCTGATGCACAAAAGATAAGAGTTATTATGGAAAAGAGTTATTCAGGGATGAGAAGAGGCAGAGAAAAGGCCGTGAAGCAGTGACAAAAGGGTTGGCAGTGGCACAAGCACTGTAGCAGCGGCTGGTTGTCACTATGCTACCTGGGCCTGATGTTAGGACATGGGTGTCCAGGTCATCCTGATATGAGTGGCACACACAGATCAGCCCTTCCCACAGCAGGATGCAGGACAAGTCACGCTGTCAGAGCCCTTCTCCCTGCCTGTGGAGGAGGCTGTAGGAGACTGCCATCACTCCCAACCACACTAGTACAATCTGCTAGATTAGGGTTACAGCCTATTTCAGACCTTGAATACAATGCATCAGGTTCAGTCTACCAAAGGGACAAGATATAGTTTTGAGTTACGAACATAATGTTGTGTGCACTAGATTGAAAATGTGGGGCAGGAGGGATCAAATTTTCTGGCCTACTCTACTTATTTAAGAGTTTTCTCTTTGAGCAACTGTGCTGTAGAAGTCACAGAGACCCTGCTTAGTTACATTTTTCTGTTGACCAAAATAGGTGTACAGTTACAGGATAGATTTAACAGTTTTAACATCAGATTATCTGGGGGTTTTTTGCTAAAAGAGCAGATTTTTTCACTTCTTGCTAAACGTATTCTGTAGGTTCATGCCTTCAGCAAGCTGAACCGTGCAAGTGTTTTGCATAAGAAAAGAGGTACCACCATCATCTTTCTTGCTGGTATCAGAACCAGCATCCTTAAGTGTGGCTCAGGTATGGATTTCAATTCTCCAGCCATATCTGACTCTTGTAGAGATACAGTTCATATTCTTGAAGGATTTGTTGTTCATCTGTTGCTGGTGTGTGCGTTCATTTCTATGAGAATCTAATTAGGTTCAGTGATTAGGAGTGCTAATGGGCATAACAATCCCACAGAAATTTACCTTTCACAAAAAAGGAGGGCAGCAAAAATATCAAGCAAGGGAAGAAAAGGAAAGGGAGGGAAAACAAAAACCCAAAAAACCACAAAACCAAAAAAAACAACCGAACAAAAACTCCTACAATTTTATGTGGAATAAAATAAATAAATAAAAAATAAATAGCCACTATGCAAATGCCTCTACCTTTCTATCAGAAATTGTTGTAAAGGCAAATTAGTTAATTGCTGCAAAGTGCTTTGAAAATGAAAAGGGATATATAAGAGGTGATTACTATTATTCACAACAATCTGGTAGGTGAAGGCATCTGTCTATTTTGGTTTATATATCCCCAGAGCTTTCCCAAAGCAACATTAGAAGAAAGGAAAAGACCTAAAACAGGAGAAGAACAATCCCAAAATGGAGAGAAAAGGCCTGTGACATTTGTGAATAATAAAAATAATAAGCTACAGATCAGGATAAAAGAGTACCATCAGGAGTATAGAGTAAGAAAGCTACACTGAGGTGCATTTGAACTGATCTTAATGGATATGGAGATCATTAGCAGTGTGCTGATACTGCTGAACTGACAGAGAAAATATTAATTTAAATAGGAATATCCTACATTAAGTCACATTACAATGCAAATGAGTCAAGCTTCTGTGCCCTATGCTTTGGCCCTTTTGGTACTAACTGGAATGTCTGTGTTGTGTCAAAACTTCCACAAATGATAAAGGATAAAGTTTTTATCTTGTTACAGGGTCTGATGCAATTCTGCAATCTAAAATGTTCAAGGATGATGCAATGAGATCAGTAATTCAGGCTACAACTAAATCATGCATTTATCTCTGGAAGCTGTAGAATAACATCCAAGCCTCTGAATACTTATATTATGTGTTAACTCCTCTCACATTGGCAGTCCCCCCAGACCCCAGGGAGCTAGTCTTGTGCTTATGCTAAGTGCATGCAAAAGTGCTAGCAAGATCACTACACTAATTTTCAGCATCAGAAAGTAAAATAATGCCTATACTGAGGCAAGACTCCTGATAAGTCTGTGAACTACAGCATTTCATAGCTGTAGATTTCATAGCTGTGGAAGAATTAACTCATTTTTCCTTTTTTTTTTTTTTTCCCCGTCTTCTCAATTATCACTTGCCCTAGCTATGAATCACTTCAGAGCTCATTCCTTAAAGGTACCCAAAATTCCCTCAGGTGTTTTGACATAATTCTATTACATCTTATTTCTGTTTAATATTAAATTCTTCCCTGCGTGTTTAAATAAACCTGGAAACCTTTTCAGGGAGCACAGCTTAATGGGGAGCTAAGAACATGCGCACCAAATGTCACTATCTTACATATGTTTTATTATTAATGGTAATTCATGCAGAACCAGACACTTCACAAGGAGAGACTAAACACTTACACAAAGCTAGGTGCTTTTCTCTGACCTTAATTTGTTTCTGTACTTGAACACTGGATTCCCTTTCAAAAAATAATTATTCCCATAAAGATTAAAAACCAATAACACAGTCTATTTCTGGGAGACAAACAAATGCAGGGGCTAGAGGGAGAATGCTGGAAATACTTTCTTCATGGCTATTCCAATAAACTAGAGAGTAAGAGGTCTCCTCCTGGGTCAGGATGTGCGTGTCCTGAGAGAAGGGAGGTGAAGGATGGAGCCTGTTCATTCCCATGTGTTTCATGGCATTTTCTGTCTTGCCTCTAATACCTGTTTTCTTACTGCTTCTGCTATTAATTCACTTGGAGGGACCAAACAACACCTCTTATTTATCTATGGTACATCAACCTTGAATCTGTGGTGGCAGTAACTCCAGCAATTCTCCTACGCGGTTAATTTATTTCTCTGTGTGAAATAGTTGACGACTTTAGTGCAGCTTCCAAGGAAAATCCATGCTTCTTACCAGAATGACTTTTCTAAGGGAGTGTGGTATTTAGATGCCCAAGATGAGATGGGCCCAGAAACTGAAAAGAGCCTGATCAAAAGCTCAGCAAATCCCATGGAAAGCTCTCTCCCCAGAAGGAAGGACAGGATGTCTGAGGACAGGCAGCCTTCCGGTGTGAAGAGTGGGAAGCTTTTGCTGTTTGATATCTTCTATCCACAGAAGAGAGTTTGGTGTGTTGTCTCACTTCTGATGCAATGACCTAACCATCCAGGCAAGGGAACAGCTTGGGTTTTGTCTTCTGCCTGCTGGAACTATAGACCCACAAGCACTTTTGATAGCTCACAGTCTCTCCAAAGGGGTTTTTAATTTGCCCAGAAAATCAGGAAAAGTAGAAGAAAAAGGGACAGGTTAGTTGAAACAAGATTTTCACCTCATCTCTTTGAAAGCTGATGTTTGCTTAGATGATTCACTCACCCTTCTGAGTGAGCAGTGAAAATGCTCACTAGAGTGCTATGTGGTGATTTCCTATGACTGGTGGTCATGAGTGACACATCCTTTTAGACACAATGTGCTACACAGACAGAAATGGAAGGTTTGGCAGTAAACCCAGATATACCTAAACCGAAATATTTACAGGTTTAATATTGCTATAAAATATGGATATTTGGAGTTTTTAAAGTATTTCTTTCCCTCCCTCCACCTCTACCATGTTTTTTTCCAAGTTAATCAGTTAGCTATCTGACTCCACGTCATAGGAGACTTGTTCAAGTCAGTGGCAAAGGAGAGGTACCAAAATCGTAAACCTTCATGGAGACTGTTTTTACACCATTTTTTCCTCTGCTTTTGGAAAGATAGATGTGTGCACTGTAAGGAACAACTGCAAAGGGAAGAATGTTAAGTGGCAAGGGTGCCAAAAAACAACAGGGAAGACAAAAAAAGGATGCTTGGATTATAACAACCTTTCCTTAAAAAAAAAAAGAAAATAAAAATCATAGCAGTGTGTGAATGTCTTTTGCAGTCCTTTGGTATTACATAGCTGTTGGCATAAAAAACAAAGCTTCGATATAAATCTGAAGCTGCTTGTCAAGACACTAGAATATTATTCTAATAAGGCATCTACCATGATCCTTTTCAGAATCCAAAGACATACATCAAAGCCAGAGACTTAAAGAGACGGCTTCAACTTTATATTGCTAGGCTCTGTTTTGGAGAAAATGCATTAACATTTTTTTGTTCTCTTCCAGGGATACAAAGCTGGAATTTGGACAGGAAAGAGTCTGACATTTTCTGAGTACTGGAAGAAATGCTTGTAGATGTGTCATGCATTTTCCATCCTATCTTTGACCGTGGCATATTCACAGGTATCTGTTCTCAGGATACAGTCTAGCTAGCAACTCATGAGCAGTACAAGCAAATAGCATTACACTGACATTTATCTCTCCAAAACTTTGCCCTACCAAGTCCAAACTAAACACTTTGGGTGAAAAGTAGGGTTTTATTCTGTGGACACAAAAAAAAAAAAGAAATCAGAGGGCTGAGCCAACATGGATGCACTAAGAACAGTGAGAACACCCATCGAGGGATGCAGCATGAACAGCGCAATCAAAAGGTCTTGTGTGGCAAGCAAGTGGGATAAGCATGACTAATTTCCCTGTTAATCGCAGAATCGGCTTTCTTTTGAGCTGGGCTGCCAAACCCCATAGCCCAGGTCCTCATTCATCACCTGGGCTCTCTGGCTGGGAGGCTGAAGCAGCACACTGCTTCATGCCTCTGCTTGCTCACCTGCAAAACTCTCAAGTTGCCTACCCGCCTCGCAATGGCATTACAAGGCTAATTTAATCACAGCTCTATAGGTCTTCTGAGAGAGCTGGAGAAAAGGTGCTATAGCAGTCACCATGCTTTTCGTTATCCTTAGAAGTGGCATTTGAGTGCCAGCTGAGTACTGCCCGAGCTGGATCCAGGCATCAGCTGTGGCTATCTGTCGTAATGACCCAGATGATGAGAGTGGCTGAATGGGGAGCAATTTTGGTGACCTGCAAAACAGCTCCATTAAAAATGCAAACTCTTGTGCAGCCAGAATTTAATTCAGTGCCCGAAGAAACCAAAATCTTCTCACATCTTCCTATGAAGAGGAAATTAATTAATGCTTTTCTTCCAGAAGCACTTTCGCTAAAACCAAACAAGAGAACAAAAGAGACTGATAAAGTTTCTTGGAGGACCGTGTTAGGAGGATGGAAGGCAGCAGGGGTGACAGGGAGACTTCCCACCACCCAAGAAGGATGTTTTGACTTCTTCTTCTTCTTTGGTCTCTTCACCCTTCTCTCACTTCTCTTGCTAGTGTGACAGCAGCATGCAGACATCCCCATGTCTCTGGCACAAAATCTTCAAGGTCATTTTGTGAAAGTGGGTGGCCCTGTTATCCACCCACTTTAGCCCAGTTATCCCACCCACTGCCTCCCCCCCACATTTTTCACGATATCTCCCATGACAGAGCAGGCAAAGAGAGGCTGGAGTTTGTTTCAGGAAACCACACAGCAAGGGGACCCAGCCCTGTGACAGAGAGAGCTTGGACGCACATCCTTACTTCCCCCCCCAGCTTCTTCCATGGGATCTAACAGACAGAGCTGTGTGAATAAATATTGATACTAAACATAGTCAGGAATGAGAATTCATGATCTAAAATTACACAAATATTTGGGAATCTAGACACTATAACTCAAGTGGCACTTAATCTCTAAGTGCAACCAAAAATATATAACTCCTCAGTTTACTAGCAGTGTCAGCTCCCCAAGTGTGGAGCTGAATAATTTAGGGTGGAAGAGAAACAGAGAATGGAGTTTGCTGGGGGGGAGAAGAGCTCCCTTTCAGATTCACTGGTGACTTTCCCTGGCCAGACAAGGAAAGGAGGCTCCAGGTCACCTTCAGGACAATCCCCATAAATGTAGAGAAAAAACAGAGCCACACATGCAGAACTCACAACCTTACAGCTTCCTGCCTGTAGGCACAAGGAGAGGAATGGGGGACATGGAGGGAGAGAAATGAGGGGCATGCAGGAGTGTGCAGTGCTGTAGCCTTCTTGTGGCCGGGGAGGCTGCCCAACACCTGCCACCAGCAAGGCTCAAATCTGAGAACTACAGCTGTAGAATAAAGGCGGATTATCACCCATCCAAACCAAATTCAATTATCATATCTATGCTGCTTCTCTATTTCTGTAACTGGAAGGCTATTATTAGGCTCCCTCCCTCTCTCCCTCCCTCTCTCTCCCTGTTTTTAATACATCTCCAAGTAATGCTTCTGTAAAACATTCTGAAAAGTAAACATTAGCTTTAGGCCATTTGATTATCAGTTTTCCAGAACACTTTGTTCTGCCCTGTTTTACTCCCTACTTCTTTAAAACCAACCAAAAAAAAGGAGATGGACTGAGATGAGTTTAATGAATCCACACTCTGTCTTCAGTGACGGCCCTGGCTGGCTGTCATGAGGCAAAAAAATGCCAGTTTACACTTGGATGATAAAGAAGTGAGGAAATAGGTTTTCCCCAGAAGAAAAGGGATACTATATTCCCTCTTGTCCTAATTGCTAAAATATTTCTTAGCAGGCTTCCAATATGCACTCCCCTTAATGACTACTTCATTTCCTGTGCTAGGAATGGGAGGTGATCAGGTAACGAAAGGGTGCATGCAATGCAGGCCCTGAGATGGGGGAGCCAGTCCACATGAGTTGTGTGCACTGGGAGTCAACATCCCAGAAACATGTTCAGTGCCAGTGTCCTTTCTGATACTGCTCATTTACACCACAAAGTGCATTGTTTTTCCCCTGAGGTCTCAAGACAGGGATGGAGAACATGTCATGCATGCTCCCCTCCTGCAGAACTCTGTGCCCTCTGCACCAAGGGCTGACATTTTACTGTAATGAGAAGCTTATATATATTTTTTGTGGGATGGTGCTATGCTTTTTTCTTATGTTAAACAAACACTGAAAAACTTGTGAGCAGGTATTGCTCCTCAAAGGCATGGTGAAACCAAGCCTGTGAGTGCTTTTTCCATCTATGCCTAAGCTGTAGGAACATAGGAATGAAAGTGTTAGTAAGAGCTGATTTAATCCCTTGGGAGAGGCAATATGTCTTCGATGCCTTTTAACATACCCACTTGCGAATAAAACACAAGAAGGGCTAAATCTTTGCTCAGTTCTTGTGGGGTTACCATAATATGCATAATAAATCATACCCTTATACCCAAGTTGTTTGTTTGTAACAAGTGGTTTTAGCATCACGAGTTACATTTTAAAAGCTGCTGGTTGACCTAAACTCCTTTATCTCTATCTTTCAGACAAATCAGAGAGCCTCATGTATAGTAAAGCATTTGGAGAAATATAAAGACATTGAAGAGGCTGGGTCTCACTTCTGTAGTCTTGGGAATTAACTAGGAGCAAAAAGAGAGGCTCTGACCTCTGTGCTACAAATTCAACCCCCTGTTCTCATCTCCTGTTCAAGACATGACTCACAGCCACACTGGCTGAGGCAGGACCATAAGTCGGGTGTGCTGAGGTCTGACGTATAACCCTACCTACACAAACATGGTGACAATTGACTTTGGTCAGATGTCCATGACCCTGAGGACACAACACAGACTGCCGCCTCTTGCAGTGACTGGTACCAAATATTCCACATCAAGGTAGGTGTGAGCCTTCTGCAACCACAGAAACCTGCCTTGCAAATACAGGAACCTGCTCATCTCTTCACTGCAATGGGCAGATCTAAGCTGTGTGTGGAAACTGGGAAGCTGAAAATTTAGTTATTCTCTGCTTCATCCTGCTGAGCTGCAAATATTGTACAAATATTGTAGCCAGCCTTTTTTAAAATGAATTTTAAAAGCTTTTGGAAAAGGTTCTTATTTACATCATTCTGATCGTGTAAAGGGACAGAAACGAGCCAAGTTTTTTAATTAACAACTGATGTAGCAGAGAATTCAGCACTAACTGCAGAAGTACTTCCTCTCTATTTTGTTTTGGCCATGTGCAACCGTTAACAAGTATCATTAATGAGAGTTGCAAGACCATAGAGCAAAACCTCCTGGGATGCTAAACGGCTTGTAGGGTTGGTGCTTGACACCCTGTTCATGTCTGTAAGATAGGATAAGGCATGTGGCTTAGCCACACATCATTCATTAAATAATGTTAGTTGCTTCATTTCCTTTGCTTTACTACCACTGATTTAAAATTTAGGATGATGCTGTGCAAAGATAAGCCTACAGGCACTGAGTTTGAAAGCCACCTTTGGAAAACAGAGGCACAGAGAGAGGATGGGTGGGTCTGCAGAGGGGACCAAGATGGGGACCGGGACCTTGGAAGAAAACACCCGAGGGAGACACAGAAACCATCTGCTGGGGCGAGGAGGGTGAGGGAAAGAGAGAAGAGTGAGAGGCTTTGGAGGAGGAATGAAACAAACGAGAAATGTGCATTGTGAGCTGACCTGCCCTGGGGGCTGCGGTGGGCTTCACCTCAGGGGCTGGGGCACCTGTGCTGGCCCTGCTGCTACAGGAGGGCATTGGCTGGACATCCTTCCACCAGGCTTGGATACTTTGGACTTGAGCAAGGTGGGCTGATGGGCACTGGGCAAGGAAGAGCGTGACTGGCAAATGCTGTGGAGTAAATTCATGCTATTCTCCTTAAATCTCAGAGCTATTTCAATTTCATGCAACAGGAGAAGCCTAACAGCTGGTGCAGTTTTTCACTTCATCTGTTTAATGTGGTGGCTGTGAATCAGTTTTCACCGGCAAAAATTAAGGTGAGGCCAGAATCAAACTATCCTTGTAAGCAACAGCTTCAGGTCACCCCTGAGCATCCCTGCTCCAGGGAGGGCTCAGACCTGCTCTAGCTGCTGCTCCTCTGCCTGGCAAACATACTGAAGCAGGCTTGTTAACCTGCTAATGAAGAAAAGGAAAGAAAAACAGGGGGGAATAAAGGGAGAAGGAGGAAGTGAAGTAGTCCAGCACTGTTGTTTTGCTGTGGTGTTTATTGTCATCCAGTTTCCTTGCTGAGAAGACGAGAGATCACGAAATCGATAATCCTCAGTGGTATTTTCTCAGCAGCATTTCCTGCAGAATGTGAATGTCTCTTTTCTTGTAGGCAGATGGACAGAGCCTGCAGGATCACATTTACTGGAGAGAAACCAGCTTTGAAAAGTTTTGACAGCCGGCGTGGTATCTGGTCCATCCCTATTGAAATGAGTTCATTATCATTCATTTTTTGCCAAATGCCAATCAGTTCTTAAATCGTTCTTGAAATTAGGATGTTGAAAAAAAAAAAAATCTCTGCAGTTACAGTTTCAACATTTACAGGAATATTTCAGAACTATTGTTCCAATAGTTGATGCTATATAGCTAGTGTCTAAAATAAAACAAAGATACAACAGACCTTCTAAAAAGTGGCCTTTTTCATTATGTGGGTGCAGAAGAAAGCAGCAAAAGATCCCCAATTCCTTCACTTACTCCTTTATTATTATACTGTGTTTCAGAGAAGATTAAAATGTACTATTTGGAGAGACTCAATACCCATCCATTTAATTTTTTTTTTCCAGAGGACTACACAGTTTTAAAACAGAGATTTTGATTTTGCACTCAGAAATTTATCATCTCTCTAGCGCTGGTCCTCTTAAATAAGTGTTTGTCGATGTATCATGAAGAGACTCACATTCAGACTGTCATACTGTTTACCAGATTAAGGTATTTGCATATTTTCCTGCAAAATAAACCCATTGTCACAGTGGATTGATAGGAAATATAGAAGGCAGGAAAATGCAAATTTTAGTAGGGAAACCCATGTCTTTCACCTACTGTATAGTTGGTTTGCATTAGCTCATTAGTGAGTATTATGGTTTTGGAACACAAAGTTTTATCACTCTTCCACTTTTATGACAGCAGATACCCAAATAAATTTAAAGAATGTCACGTCTTACAGTCTGTTACAACAATGCAGCAAAATCACAGACCACCAGCTTTCTAAAGTATCCTGAAACCTCAGGAAGAAAGGTGACAGATTTGTGATGCTGTTCTGGAATGGCTTAACCTGACCTTTTGCCTGAGAGAAAGGAGGGACAAGTGAACAAAATAAAAAATAAAATTAAAAAAGCAAACAAAACCACAAAAAAAAAATGAAACAAACACACACACAAAAAAAACCAAATGAAAAAAAACCCAATTTAAAATATTTTTCACTATGTGCCTTGAAGACAGAGTTGAAGTTTAGCAAAAGCAGCACCCTGATGGATATATGGTCTCCAAGAATATTGTTCCATGCAGACACTAATGAAGGGAAGATGTTAAGTGCACAGCTAAGGTGTGGTGTGGTATTTGTTTTTAAGAAAAGAAAAGATGCAACACGCCCAGCATTGTGGTGCCTCACACCACACACAGACCTTTTTTCCTTTAGCAGTTCCATGCTTGCACTTCCAGCTTGAACCAGGACTTAGGGTGGAAACAGAGAGAGGAGCAGACTCTTCTCTGTTAACGGGTGGCTGTCACTGTTCGGGCTTGCACACCATGGGAAGTCCTTTCAAACCGTGACTTTCTGTGGGCTTTTTGGTTCCTTCATGTCGCTTTCTAGCACATCTGTGAATGCCTACGTTCCATCTCATGTTTGACAACCACGTGGCACTTCTGACAGACCTGTGGGAGCAATCACAATTTTCTGGTCGTGTCTACATTCGTGTTCTGAGTTTGTCCATGGGGGATCAAAAACATCACTAATTTTTGGGTATGTATTTTTGTGTATGTGTACATATACAGAGAGGCATCAGGCCTTCACTGATGGGAGCCTAATTTCTCAGGTTTGCCCAGCTTGGCCCTTTGAGCCACAGCAGGACACAAGCCACACCACATCTGTAAGTAAAATAATAGGAAACATGTGACAATGTAGGAAAAAGCTGTGAAAATTCTTCAGCAGAAATTGATTCTATAAGGAACACTGATATCTGACTGAAGATGCTGTGATACACAGCTGAAATTACTGCCTGGGCTACTTTCAGATGCCATAAGTATTACTAATACTTTCAGTATTACTGAAAATTTTCAACACAAAATAAAAGAGGTTAAAGTGGAGTTTTTCGAAAGCGAGCAACCTCATGCATTTTGCTTTTTGTTGGCTTCCTTCTCCCACAGTCTCTGTGATACCTTTCTTCTTCTTCTTCTCCTCTTTGCGGTTTTTCTGCTTTTGATCTCAAGAAAAATAAAAGGAGGTAAACCATTAAAAAGGAGAGAAAATTATAGAAATCATGAGGATTTTCTCACAGCCAGCTCTGTACAGTTTGGAAGAAAAAAACTCCAAACATTCTCTATTGAAATGCTTGAGAGAAAAAAAAAATCTCTTTTCAATCAGCTCTAACATTTGCACTGATTAACAAGAATATTTGCAATTCTGTTTAAAAGGCTTAATGCAGGTTAATGTTATATCTCCATGGTATTCGTTTTCCCAAAGTCACGATGAGAGTTGTAGTCTCTTTCCCACAAATATTTTGCAACAAGAGAAAATTATTTCCCCCCACTCTCTGGGTTTTTTTTTCTTCAGGTGTCACAGAGTTCTCCTTTGTTTTAATCCAGCACTACCTGCACTCACCTCATGGCATGCTAGCTTGGTGCCATCTCTAGTGTCATCTCGCTACCTTGTCTGTGCTAATAAGGAACATTTAGAGCAGCTCTGACTCCAGCACTGCATTAATGAAGCACTAACATTTGCTAGGAGAGAGACTCAGCGATGTTGACAAGTGACTTTGCTGATCAGAGGAGCACAGTTGGGTTGGAAGGAACCTGTGTTCTTGAAATGTGGGAGGTGAATTATCTCAGTATTCAAAAAAATAAACAGAGACAAGTTTGATGAGTTTAAATTCACAGAAGAGCTTTTTAATATTTCCTGAGGTTCTAATCAAAGAAGCATCTTAACTGGTCCCAAAGGGAAATGAAAGATGAAAGGAGCTGACACTGATGCCCACTCTACCTTTCCTGGCTGCTACTGGCTTAGGTTTTTTTTTTCTTTTTTTTGCTTGTTACTAAAAATATCTCGATGGGTAAAAATTAACAACAGGATATTAATGCAAAGTCAAAAATAAAAATCCATTGCAAAATGTAGCATACCTTTAAAATTTAAACATGTAGTAAATTTAAATAGAGGAAATTGACATAGATCGGATGAAAGAAGATACAGCACCTCTAGCTTATGCCAACTAAAAATAAGAATTATTAATGAAGCTAGGCTTTCTTCTGCTGTGCACATTAATTATTTATGATAATAATACTCCGCACTGCCATATTAAAGAATTTTCTTCACCCAGCTTCCCAGAAAACTCCATCTTCTGAAACCCTCAACATGTTAAAAACCACAAAAGAATGAATTCCTTTCAGTGTATTTATTATACTGGAAGATGAATATAGTCTTGGGTTATTAAACTGGAATGAAAAACACATCTTATTAGAACTTACATGGTGATTTTTATTCTCACTAGTTTCATATAAACTTAATGATGCAGACTGCATTTTTATGCTCATCTATTTTAAAATGGTGCCTGGAGCAAAAGAAGCTTCCATTAATGCCAGTTTGGTATTTCAAATACAATTTGATGTAATTTACTTCAAATATATGTGAACAGAGAAGGATAACGTTGAGACTATTTTCTGGATTCAGATCTGGGTTAGCTCGTGGCAGTGATTTGTTAAAACACAAGTTTTATGAAACAGGAAAAGGGAAATGAAACTCTTTTTCAAAGAATAGGGTAAAAATTAATACCTTTATGAAAAGGTGAAATTTTAAAATTTATTTTGAATTGCCACAGTTAAAAAAATTTGTCCTGAAAATAACATTATTATTATTATTATTATTATTATTATTATTATTATTATTATTATTTAGAAATCAGCAATCTATTAAACTCATTTAATATGAGTATTGGACCACTTTTTTGTTTTGAGCTGTTGTACTTATTGTGATCAATCTGCAATAGACAGTGACATCTTTTTTACGTATATCCATTTATTTATTTACAATTCAAGTTTCATGTAACCATATCTTTTGTAGCACCATATGAATATTTCCATCTCTTCTGGCCCTATTCCTGCAGCACTTACATTTTTGTTATTTCATATTATTTGTCTTCTACTGCTATTGGAGTTTGTTTTTCTTATTCTTAGAGTTAAACTGGCAGAGACACTTGTACTTGAAACCATACAGAAGTGTCTGCAGGACTGAGGTGTGGCAGGGACAGGGTTGTAATGCAATGAAAAGACAAGGAATGCATAGACAAAAAAAAAAAAAACCAACAAAACAAACAAAAAACCCCAAACCAATTCATGGTAAAAATGTGTGGTTAAAAATTGTAAGCATGTGCATGTATTATAAATTCATGTGTGCTGCCTGTGTCTACACAGAGTGTCACACTTGCAGCATATGTTGCTGTGTCAAGGAACAGCATTCTGAAGCAGAAACCACTGCAGTAGGTGTGAGGTGCTGGATCTACTTTCCTCCTGCAGTTGGATACCCTAGCAGGGGTTTGCATCCCCTGCTACACTGGGACATCCACTACTTGCACAAGCAAAGAGAATGCACAGTCTTTGTCTCCCTGCTTTTATTGCCTTTCTGCCTGTGTTTTTTTCTTTTTCTTTTTTTTTTTTCTCTTACAGGGGTTTGCAGGGAGGAGGGTGAACCTGAGATCAAGTAGGTGGCTTAAGGGTAAGATTACAAAAGCACCAGTGAGATGTAGGCATATGACCCCTGCGTGGAGACTTTTTGCCTAGTTCCTCTAGGGCATTTGTTAAAGATTACTGCTCCTTATGAATTTGCTGAGCCTCTTTCACACTCTGTCCTCCTGCGGATAAATCCTACCCCTGCCAGAGCCCATGTCACTGTGGCCCGTCAGCAGGCGGTCACAGCTCTGCCATGTTCTCGTAGCACTGGTGTAGAGGAGCCCAGAAAATTTAGGCAGCACCAGTTGCTCAGAGTGGGGCTTCTGGGACGGCTGGTGAACAGCACCAATGATGGGCTGGCATTCCCTGCAGGACAGCGCCTGTGAACAACAAGTGGGTCTCCACAGTGCGAGGTAGAAGTGCATAGAAGACAACCCACCACCTGCCCCTTGTCTGTGAGGCTGGAGAGAGCCCGCCCTATAAGAGGGGCTCTCTTTCCAGGTGGAATAGAGCCCTTTCTGGGTTGTTTCCATAATGGAAATAACTGGGGACATTTGCAAACTAATTCAATGGAAAGCTATTCCTAATTGGTTTTTTAGGCAGCAATCGGACAAAGAACTGTTTCTGGATGAAACGTGTCGCAACACCATTTCACAAAGCGACATCAGCTTTATAAATGGGTTAATAAGTTTCAGCACACACATCTAAATTGTTATAAGCAAGATGAATGCCTAGGAAAGTTAATGAGCATACTTAGTGATTAGTAATGGACTCTGTTTCCTCTGTCATGGGACAATGAAGAAGGAACTGCATGTGATCTCATGACTTATACCATTATAAAGATTACAAATCCTCGACATTTCAAAGATACATGTTGGAACATTATTTTTTTTGTAATCCAGATGTTAAAACTTTCAAACCATCTAACCCCATCACCTGACGTGCATATTTTTATTTGTGCAGTTCTTTACAGTTGTCTTACTTATACAATGGCAGAGGCATGACCTGTGACAGGGAGTTATTTGGTGTGCAGTGGAGAGAGGCATTAAGATAAATCATATTATTAAAAAATAAAAAGAAAAATACTACCTACTTGTTTAGTTTTAGGTTTCATTTTTGTAGAACCTATACCCATTTTGACCCAAGAGTCCCCCTCATGAGTCAGTGACAGCACACACAGGCAAGGAGCAGGGGCTGAATCCTGTTCTGAGTCCTGTCCTCTGTTTGCTTGTGCTCCTGACAGCGAGGGCAGTTCCTGGATCAACAAATAACCACTGAAGTGTGACAGATTTTCTGAATTCAGTGATTGCAGAGTCTTGGAAGTCAAAAGGAGATCACAGCTTGGGTGAAAATGCTGGTGGAGGTCAGCTGTATTAAAGACGATTAAGTGTTAGTACCTCACAGCTCTTGCTGAAAACCAGGTAGTCAGCTTGAGGGATATTTTGACCTTTTCCACTTTCTGTCTCTCTGTTTGTGATAAAACAAACAGGATGACCTCTGCAGCACACTCTTCTCAAATTGGTATTAGGCTGACAGAGATATTGAGAGCAGGAGACCTCTCCTTTCATCTTCTTTGAAATGGTGAGGTTTTAAGACTGTTCTTGGAGAAAACCTTCTCTAGAGTGAACCTGCACTAATCTTTATGACTATATATGATATTTAGAAAGCACCTATTTGGGTAGGACAGACTAACAGGTGCCTTGACCTACTGAGCCTTTTAGCTATCAGTGAGTTTCACTTCAGACATTTGGTCCTGACAGAGGTACAACACCTGTAAGATGTTTTGGGGTATTTTTGGTTTGATAGTTTGGTGGGTATTTTTTTGTTATCTGTTCGTTTGGGTTTTTTTGTCAAAAAAGGAAAGGAAAGAAAACCAAATAAACACTGCAGCCATGAAAACAGTCCATCACTGTTCCACCACAAATCATATATCACTAAATCAGATTATAAATGTAATGGATCAAGGTCTCAGCTGACACAAATGAACTTCATTGCAAGTGTCTCACACAAGCTAAGGTTCTGGTGCAATATCTTTGCCAACATCATAAACACTCTATAGATATTTCCGGTACACTCAGCAGCTAGCACCTGCTGGGCTGCAGAGCAAAACAAGCCCACTGGCTTTTCAGTTCATTTTTGGAAAAATTAAGGCAGTAGGAAAGGAAACAGGAAAGCCGTGTAGCATGTACATAAATAAATAATACTTAGCCTTATTTGCTAATATGAGGGAAACTCTCTGTAATTAAAGAAAGGAATGTTCTACAAAACAATCCATACACAATCCACTTTATCCTTCTGTATGCCTTGCTAGCTTACTCTGATCCTATGCATTGTCCCATCCTTTTGTCTGTGCAGGTAAACCCTCTACAGTGAAGAGAAAAGGGTGACATTTGGGTACTGGAGTATAAGTCTCGTCTTCCTTCCTGGAAGATAAATGAAGTAAGAAGTAGCAGCATAGCACTGCTAGTTTACAGCACTTGAACATTCAGGTTTTTTAAAAAATCTAATCTGTGATTTACTCATTCAAGTGAAATTTCAGTTCACCTATATGTCATCACCTTCCCAATGACAGTTATATATGGCATGTGACATGGGTAGAATGAACGTCTTGAAGATGTAGAAAGGGGTTAAAAAATGAATGTACTGTCCACCCTACTTTACTACTGCTGTGATTTAGTAAAAGACTAGTTGCTGTCAGATCCAGTAATTTGAGACTCATCTTACAACGAAGTATATATGCTGATGAAAAGCTGCTTTAGCAGCAGAGAGACTGCTAATTGTTTGATTATACAGGTCTTCACATTAATGAAGCACTATTCCATGGATTTGGAGCATGGCGTGCAACCAAATTACCACCCCAGCACTCAAGCTGTGAAATCTGATTATTCATTAGCCAGTCAGTGAGTGGTACAAACATCTTTTCTTTTTTCAAACCGTCAAAGGAGAGTGACTGCTTTTTTTTCCCCGCTCTTCCCTTTAAGAATATGAGGGTTTGGACTTTTATCAACGATAGTAGCTTACTCAAGATTTTACAGATAAGCATGTTATGTAAAGGAGGCCTCATTTTTCTCCAAACTGTGCTCTTTTTGTATGATTTATCCTCCATGTTTACTTATTCCTGGCCTCCCCCGAGCCTGTCACTAACTGACAATTGTGGTGCACTTAATGAATTGAGAGTAGACTATATCCTCCTTAATTGACTAGAGTTACTAAAAGGCAAGAAATCAAAGTGAGGAAAGCTCACAGTGCATCTGCTGCTACCAGGCAGACCCAACTAAAGACGGATGGCTGTGAAAGCAATTTCCAAACTTCTTTTATTGTAATTTTTTTTAATAAACTTGGATTTTTTTAAGGGAAAGTTCCTCTCTCAGGTAAATAACGCGATGAAGAAAAAATAATTAGGTATTTTTAGCAGAAAGGAGTTCCTTCCTTCCTTCCTTCCTTCCTTCCTTCCTTCCTTCCTTCCTTCCTTCCTTCCTTCCGTCCTTCCTTCCTTCCTTCCTTCCTTCCTTCCTTCCTTCCTTCCCTCCTTCCTTCCCTCCTTCCCTCCTTCCTTCCTTCCAGATAAAACTGATAAAGCAGAAATCTACCTGCTGTTTTAAATAAGCATCCTGTCAGTTCGTAACTTCACACAGGTATCATGTCCCTTCCTTCAGTAATGTCCGGAATTTAAAAAACTTTAAAACTGATGGAAAGGGTCAAGGCTTTACTCCTTTTGAAATTTTAATTTGAAAGGGACATAACCCTCTCAATTAGAAAGAGTGCCATGCCCTTTGACTATCATCCCCTAATTAATGTTTGCTCTGATGACATTGTTCTGCATGTTTTGTGATTGGATCTGATGCTGATAAGTTTGGAATAGGGTGGAGTTTCTGATGAACAGGGCAGAATTGAAATTATATCCCTCCTGCATTTGCAATTTAAATATATCTCGGTAGAATTAATTGCTTGTGATACAAATACTTTGTATCCAGTCCTAACTGGATTCATGAAGGCTGATTCCCTTCTCAGCTGCACACTTTCTCCAGTAAATGATGTCTTAAAAAATGTATTTGTAAAACTCATGATTTGTACTGTTGAAAGCAGCAAAATAGACCTTTTCTCCAATAATTTTTTTTTAGCTTTTCATCTATGGAAACTTTGAAACATATTCACACATTTTAATCTTGTCTCACCTGTTAGATAGAATCTTATAAAGACCTTGGAGCATTCCCATCTGAGCCCTTCAAACTGATGGTTTAGCTGAGGAAAAAAAATACAAGGTAATGAACCAAATGTCTCATTAGTGACCAGCCAAGGTCAGCAGCTTCCATAAACAGTTTAATCTCATTGTTAAAAGAAATAAGGGTGCTGCTTTAATATGGGTAGTTGATGGATGCTGTAGTGCACCTCAGAGAATGTTTACTGGAAGAACATTAATGGGAAGAGAACCTGGTGGTGAGCATTACAGGCCAACTGGAGGCAAAACTAACTGCAGAGATAAAAAGCTATAGCTTTTTACAGGAGCAACTGTGCCTCAACAAAGATTTCAAATTCTTTTTTTTTTCTTGTAGGTACTGAAGTGTTTTACATATGTTCCCAGTGGCTGTAGTCATGGCCCATCTTTCCGGCCTGCTGGGCTCACTCCACACTGCTGTCAGGCAGACAGAGGTTGCTTCCTAAACTGCAGCTTGGATTCCATTTTAAACCTCCATTGGAAAGCAGTCTGTAGGTGCCCCTTTAGAGACCTTCTCTGCTGTCTACTCCCTCTTCTCCCTCCTCCACTCCCATTGTTAAGATAACCAAAAGATTTTTTTCTACTCTAGCAAAATGCAAAGAAATAGCAAGACCATCACTTTGACGGGACTGCAACCATCACTTCAACCACCAGACATGGAAATTGCAACTACCAAGCCTCATCGCTAGATCCAATGGGTGCTAACTATATATCTTTCTACTTCTATCCTTTCTTTCTCTTTCTCTTCCGTATACATTTTCTTAATTTTTATTTTTATGCTTTTATATTGCTATATTGCTATAGGTAATAAGAACAAAACCAGCTACATATCTGTTCTCCTTTGCAAAAATAATCCCTACATGTATATGTGTTTACAATCACCAATTGTTCAGTGTCATTTCACTCTAACCAATCACAAGGGATCTATTAATAAGAACCTGGGTTACCCTCACCTTCTGAGGCAGGTTGTAACAGTACCTCAACACACATCTATAGCTATTAATGTCAGGAACTTGTCCTTTGAGGCTTCAATCTTTTAGAACAACCCTCTTCTGCATCACTGACTTACACTTGCTCATCAAACATCCAGTAACAACAAGTATGTTTTCCTTGTCTAAATCACCTCATTGTTTCCTGCCTCTCAATGATGATTTATCTCCATATTTAATTAAATATATGTTTGGTTCTTGAGGTACAGTTCTTCTAAAGGATGCCACATAAAATGAAGCTCTGTAGCAGGTTTACAGGTAGCAAAAGAAGAAGGATGATGAAAGCTTTAATTTATGTTTCTGCAGAATTCCAGTTGCACTCCTGTGGAGCAAGTGCACAGTTTTCCATCCTGTAGAAACCAGCAAAGAAGAGAACACGGAATGGAAATGTTTTCTGGACACTGTGTTTCATCTCACCTGATGTAGACACACACATCTATGACAGAGGCTGTCACCCTGGGTTCTTTGTATTAAGACTTTTTTTGGCATTATCCTTCCCATTCTAACAGAAATCATATTAACTATTTCCACTTTTCCTTTTTCTTCAATTTAACTATAAGAAAAGTCTGTGTTCGCTTGCTCCAAATTGCACATCCACCCGGTAGACCTCTAGCTTGAAGTGTCCTACCCATGACGTGTTTTTGCAAACTAAATGCCAGCCTACTTTTCTATCTTCCTTTTCAGAAGCAGGGAATAGAAAGAAATACCTGTTCTAAGGAGTTTTTAAAATGTAAGCTGAGTAGCATCGAGGAGACTCAAGGGTTTGACATGCTGAACTAAGTATGAGGGAAGTGAAAACTTCTCTGTAAAAGGTTTGTTTGCATAGCACATCAAGAGTAGTATCTGCCTGAGTCCCACATGGAAGGCACTCTGGACTGTGAATTTTGGCTCCTAGTTTTCATTTCTGAGAGATAATGAGGGAGAGAAGACACAACAAGATTTCATAAAAAGGGGCAAGAAACCCATGTGGCCTGATTCATACTTTTAATACAGGGCATGCATGCTATTGTAGAACTCCTGATTAATTACATGTTTTCATCTAACTAGCAACAAAAGCTTCATGCTGGGGTGAAAAACAGGATGAACAATCTCATCAGTAAAGCTGTGGACAAATTTAGTGCATGCAGTTAAAGTCAAACCTGCATTCCATTGAGCTCAGTGAAAGAAAAAATAACCGTCAAAGAAAGCCCTCAAAGACTTTAGTAGGTTCTTAGTCTTTTCACCCTCTGCTTAATTATGTTGCCCTCTGCTTAATTATGTCTGGATAATGTTATAATCCTTAGAAACTTCTTCAGCCTCCAGATGAATCTGCCCAAAATGAATTCTGCTTTTTTATATCTTCCTCCAACACAATTCTGAATCAGGGCATAAAAGCTGCAGCCACAGATTCTCCTGGAGGATCTGACAGAACACTGTGAAAGAATGCTTGATTTTGCCTTTATTGCACCACACATGAGTGCCCCCATCTCGTTAATGTAGGAAACGTGTAATCTGAGGAAGAGGAGCTCAGAAACTGGGAACGTTAGTGCTATGTTTTAGAGCCTCTTTTTTCTTCCATTTTATCTGTTAGATGGCAAGGCAAATTAAATGTCTCATCATGATGAAATAACTGCTTTTTCAAATGTGTCCATTTGGCAAGAAAACAGTGTATTTTTGTCAGTGCACTACCCTCAGTCCCACAACGGGACCGACTGTCTTCCAAGCTGTAATAACGGAAATGACAAGCCGGGTTCGTTGTTGCTGGGCTGTTCTTCTTGTGCTGAAAGCATTATTTGCTTGGTTTTACACGGGATAAAACTTCTCCATCTAGAAGCCTAGTTCATTCACAACAATGTTCGCTGTAGAAGCAAAACTGCTCTCCTTTGAATCTATGCTTTCCTCTCCTCGTGGCCTTTTTCTGTTTGCAAACTCCCTCACAGATGGGAATTCTGCAACACTTAATCAATGATTTTACAACACTGCTACTAACTGTTAATGCCAGTGCCAGTACTTCAGCGCCTTATAAACTCCTGAATCTGAAAATGTGCAAAATCCCAGAGTGAAATTCTAATTCCACATCCCTTTATCTTCTTTGCTCCAAGATCATGTTTTTCATTTGTGTGTCTTAGGTTGCCTCGTAAAGCAGGAACACCCAGCCTGCCAGAGTTCTAGAAGTGTTTGAACAATGTTTCCAGGCACATGATGTGATTCCTTGGGCCATTCTGAGCAGGGCCAGGAGCTGGATTTTGATGATCCTTATAGGTCCCTTCTAACTCAGGGTATTCTATGTTTCTATGTTTTTATATTTGCAAATCTCATTCACTGAAGAAGTAGGATGTGAAACTGCAGGAGGGACCTGCTGTCCTCTGGGATCTGAAGATGTTGCCCAAACAGCACAACCACACCCTACTCCTCTCCTGACCAGGAGGCAAAGTCATTACCAAGACCGACCTGGTGCAAAGCCATGTGTGGACTATTTTGGGAATGGACTGGGTGGATGTGAACAAAGGTGAGGGAACCATGAGCCCCAGAGCAGCCAGACCCAGTCATACAATGTGATATGAACACAAATATTTCAGTCTGATATGCAATTTGATACAGTCCTTGTGTAGCTACTCTGTGCCACAGCCCATCTCTAGTCTAGGGATGACTTTATCAGTACCCTGATAGGTTCTTCTCCTAGTCAGGGATTTCTATTTTTCTGAGGCTTCTAAGCTGATGAACTGAAATAAAAGCCATTTGCTCTCTCTTCCCCACTGCAGACATTCAAGTACTTTTTAAGAGGAAGTGTGCTACAGTTTGGCTGGACAAGACCAGCAGCCTGTGCTTAAATGCCTGTGGCTCCTACTATGCCCCACTTCAATCAGGATCATGCAGCAGCAATCAGCATAACCAGAGGTTTAACAGGCCTGCTTTCAACTAGCCCCTGTGTCCCACAGGGACTAGTGAATCAAATTGGAACATCTTGCTCTTTATCACTGAGATAATTAGGGCATGCCTGCCCCGTGGATGTGCAGGAACTTGAGCAGCTCTGCAGCTCACTCTGGAGATGGAAATACTCTCTATCGACTGAATGCTTAGATCTTCAACAGCTTTGACATCTCTGCACTTTGTTCCAAACCATGGCATAAATCAGCCCTTAATGAGAGGGAAGAAACATATTTAAAGGACTGAAAAGGAGTCTTAACAGAATATTTCAACCCTGCTTCTGCAACCCTTCCCACAGTTTCACCCTGTTTCTCTTTATTGGACCTTCATCACACCTGTAAGTTCTCAGGAATCAATATTGCACTGTGGCTATCATGAAGACCCAATAGCTCTGATTAGATTTAGGGATAGATGCAGGGTTTTTGTGAAATTCAGATAAGTCAAATATGCCCGTTCTGTAACAACAACACAGGCTTAGATTTCCTCCCACCTCGGGAGAGGAGAGCAGTGCATTCAGGCTCTCAGTGATCAGATCTGTCAAAGGAAGATGGAAATCTCTAATTGGAAAGACAGCAACGGGCTTGAACAACACATCACTCAAAAAGGCACCATGGAAAGTGAGGTCAAGGTGAGGTTTGAGCTTTGGTAAAGAAGAAGTAAAATATTCTAGTCTGCCCATTTTCTTCCCCAAGTGTACCTCTCTCTCTTGAGTGCATCAGATTATGCAGTAGAAAAACAGATTCTAGAAAAACTTACACCCTTATCCTTAACACCCTTGTACTATGTCAAATTCATCTGCACACATTTTTTTCTGTGCTATCTACATAAATATTCAAATATAAATTGCTAACTAAGTTGGGGAGTTTTTTACCTTTATGAAAACAGGGCCCAGAAAATCTGTATAGAATAATGCAGATTGCTCCTTGTTGCATTTTTTTATGTTCTCTTAGGACACTTCCAGCTTTCCTCACATATTTCAATACAATCTGACAATCATACTTGAAAATTAATGCAATTTTTATGCTATTCCATTCCAGCGTGTCTCGTGATAGAGAAGGTTACAAAGAAATTCAGGTGAGAAGGGTGGGTGACAGAAAATGGTTTAAAGTGTCATTGGGTGAAAAGTTAGCTGCATCCTGAGGTGCTTGGATAGGTCCTTAGTGCCTTCTTTTTGCATTGTAGAGTCCTGAATTCGGTTTTCTGGCTTATGCATTTAGAATCAGCATGTTGGATGGATATAATTCCGAGCAGAAGTGGGACTGTCCCTACTCTTTATATGAAATATACATTGTGTCTCTGGGATGAAACTCAAAGTTGTTTGACCTGGTTTCACTTGGATGAACTTGTCAAAGCAACTTTTGTTGTTCTCTTCTCCTTGGATAACATCCAGTTTCATTTGATATGTATCTAATTAATGTCTATAAAGTTAGTTTAGTTCTGTCCTCCAAAACATTTGCTAAGATTTTAATTTAGATTAATTTGGTTCAACAGAATTAATAATTAACAGTTTGTGTGGAAGATGATACTTCATTTTGCCTCCATAGGCAAGGAGAGAAGGTCCATCTCCTGGAAGTACTTCTAATAGATGTGAAAAAAAAACACTTGAAAACACTTATTATATGATATCTCACTAAGAAATATCACTGTTGAGCTATTTAAACTAGGCCATCTTTGCTTTCTATTTCTCCATTAGATTCTTTAATATCATTATTACATCAGCCCTACAATATTTACACAAAATCTCATGTTTTTAAAAAGGACATAAATCTTCAGAGGCTGTAGAAAGGTGGTGAATGGAGTTAAACATTCAAGTTGCTTTCATGAAATAAAATGAAAGTCCTTGCTTTCCTGTCCTCTAAAAGGGTAGTAAAGTGGTTGGGAGCATTGGCGCATGTGAAGTTTTTACTCGTTTATAATACACTTCCTTATTTATTGTGATGCCAGCTTTTTAATTTTGGAAGAACTATCATCTTTTATGATGCTATTGACCGTCATTTTTTCAAAACTTGGCCTTATAAATCCTGGTGAAGTTTTTATATAAATCTATTTAGAAATTTTAATGACATATAAAGCTTCAACGATGAAAGAAGCATTCCGTGCATTTAATATTACTGAACACAAGGGCGCAACCATTAATCCATTCTCTTGAGCTGTCTTCTGTAATACTTTTGATAGAAGGGGATTAATGTTATTTCTTTAACAAGATAATATTGACAGCCAGATGAATCACAGTTATAGTCATGTATGATGACTCCAGAAAGACTCCTCTTCCTCTCCATGCTTTTGTCTTTCAGCTTACCTTGACTCACAGGCTGTTTGCTATGTTGTCATCTGCATTTCAGGGGTAAATGACGTATACTAACTTAAAAACATTCCCAACCTGCGTTATAAAAGTGGCAATAGTAAAACTTCTTTTGTTAAAATAGTCCAACTAAATGGGTACTTTTTTCTTGAGCATTATTCCAGCAGAGATCATTGTGTGCTCTAATTAATAAGTAAACAGTATGTTCCTCCTATTCTTTCATGGATTATGGTGGAAGGAACATAGCAGAAAGCATTTTTTCCTAGTCTAAAACTTATGTTGCCACCTTAACTATGTTTAAGCATTGAAATATTGATTGAAGAGAGTATTGAGCTAAAGAGCAAGAAGTATATAATGGTGTGTCAAAAGAAAGGTAGGTTTGATGAGCACATTTCAAGTATGACTTTCTACTGTGAAAATGTTGCAGAGTATTTAAATAATGAAACTGGAGCAAGAATTGCAAGTTTATTTTCTCGCTTTCTTCCCATATCCCAAGGCGATACAGATGTCATATCTTTGCTGTTTCCCTGCTCCCTAAAAATTACATCAGCATTAAAAGGCAAATGTCTACTTAATATTTATACAAAAAAAGACTCTGATGGGTAACATTTCACCTGAAATGCTTTCTCATTAAAAAAAATTGCATCAAGAACATAATGCCTTGCAAGTCTATCTAGGCCAGAAGTCTAATCAAATTAACACCACTTCAGTGCTAATGAGGACTTGTAGTCATTCACCTTAATTAGCCATTCGGAATAAATATATTTTTAGCACCATGCCATTTAGGTAGCTCAGTTCTACAATCCTGTCCAACTTCTCATGACCTTAGTGATGAAGTCACAGAGGCAGAAGGAACATCAGCAGAGGAAGTTTTGGTGTTCCCCTTACACTCCGAACGAAAACCAGGTCACGTCCTTGGTGAATGTGTTCCCAATATAAAGTGGAAATGTTCACAATAATATGTAGCTATATTTGAAGCATTGAATGGGACTTGCAGTTTGGGGTCTGCATAGACCCAGTGGGATCTGTAGCTTCTGGGAGCTACAACAGCAAGAGAGATGGCCTGGGAGCGTACACAGGGATCGTGTACACAGGATTCAGTTACTAGTCTCTTTCTCATTTTGGATTTTCCTTCTGAAAGGAGAGGGTCGCTGTATGTTATAAAGCTGTCAGTGCACACTTCCTGTGAAAAGAAATACTGTGTATATGTGTGTGGGTATCTGTTTTACATTAAGAACAGACCATGGTTGTTATGTTTGAAAATTCACCATATTTTAGTCTTGTTGACATTTTGCTTTTGTTTAGTCATATCAATTATGTTTAGGATTTTTTTTATCATAGATTCACAGAATGTTTGGGTTGGAATGGACCTTGAAGATCACCTTGTTCCAATTCCCAGCCATGGGCAGGGAGCCTTCCACTAGAAGACAAGACGTACTACCAGTTCTTTCAGAATAAAGCACATAACATGCAGGTTCATTGCAATCAATTACAGCAGCATTTCAGTTTACTTAACACCTATGAGCTCCATTTTAGCTGCAGAATTCAGTCCATACAATTAGGATGAAATGAGGTGTTCACTACTTGCTCAGATTCAAATGCAAATAAATCCCTTTAACTTTACTAAGAACTTGACAGGCATTACATGGAGAAAACAGGCTTGAAACAGTTAGACAACAGTTTGTTTCACTTCCATGGTTTTTCCTTGATCCACTCAGAGTTTTTGAGACAGGAAGAAGACAGACTGGGAATCTTCCTGTTTACGTATTCCAGAGGGGAACACTTTCAAGTTGTCATTTCAAGCAAATGCTCTGCCAATTATGGATTTTTTTTTTCAGATGGGGATTTTGCATTATTATGAATTAATGTCACAAACACAATCTCACATTCCTCTTTCTTTATTGGGAATAGACATTATTTTGGAAGAAAATAATTATTTTCAGCGTTTGTAACTCTAATGCTGATTCTATAAGCCCTTTATTCAGTGTACTGTATGTATCATTCTGTGCAGATGCAGTGATAATCCTTGCTGTATGGATGTCCTCAAATAAATGGATAAGATTTGCCAAACTAAAAAGAAAAATATCATTATTTAATGATTTGGGTTCAGAATAGAAGAAAACTCCTTCATAAATTTTCTCTAGAAGTAAAGCAAATTATGATTTTCCTTACCACAAGCAAATCTTCCCATGGCAGTCTTTGACAGAAATTGCAAGATATATGTATTCAGATTGCAGGTCCAACAAGAATTTAGATACTAAAAATGATTCTTAAGGAAAAAGAAATAGCTGAGGAATGGCATAGATTTGGTAGAGGCACTACCATTTTTGTTCAGAATCTCAGAGTTTTTGACAACAATAGTATCTTTATTCCTCCCCCACAGTGGTGAAGCAGCAGATCAAATGGAGGAAGCTCTCCTGTCAGACTGGCTTTCAAATTAATGAGGGAAGGGAATCAGTGCTTCAGGACAATGCACTGGGTGCTGCTAACTGTTCAGGAGGTTGTCTTGCTTTGTCCTTACTCTGGTGCTGACTCACTCTTGCTCCTCGAGCCCATCCCATCGCTGCAGACATCTCAGGATTACTCAGTTCTTTTAGACAGCTCCATGACTAAAGTTTGACTAAAGTTTGCAGATAACTGATATTCAGAGCTTCTAATTGATGGTTCAGAAACGAAGTAATTTTAAATAGCCTTGTACCTCTAAAAATTGGGATCCTGAGTTATCCACACATTTGGGAATTGTCACATCGAAACCTGTACAGCCTCCACTATGTGTGAGTGCAAAAAGGGAGAAGATTCCAGGTAAAATGCATGTCTTTATCCACACGCATCTTTTTTTTTTCTTTCCTAACACAGTGTAGGATTTCATTATTTTTACAGTTATATGGGTTTGAAGAGGAAGCTTAAAATATATTTTTAATTCCTATAAAGAACACAGATCTGAGAATCAGACAATGGCTAGTTGAAAAGACTGTTATACAGTTTTAGTTTATTGGTAAAAGTGAGTCAAAATTTGCAAAGAGAGGGAATACCGTTTCTTACTGACATCTGGAAAAATACACAACTTTTTATATTCACTGGGACTTTGGTTCTAAAGCAGAACCAGAGAGCCTCAAGCTAAGCAGAGTTTGGAAACTGCTCTGAATATAACTTAATTATGTTAGCTGATTAGACAATTTCAAAGAAACAGGCAGTTGGTATCTGAGCGGTTCAGGGTACTTAATCAGACTAGAAGTAATAACATTTGTAGCCCCTGTGGTTAGTAGAGATAGAAAAGTAGGTAATTATAGCACAAAAGCTACTGACTAGCTGGAATGAGATTTGAGGGAAATTACTGTGTGTCAGATCGCTGTGTCTCTATTGATACAATTATTTTGGACATCCAATGCAGTTATGACTGTGTTCCTAGGCACATTTTTGAAGATCATTTGCAAGTCTTTCATAAACAGGGCTGAGAAATTGTACACAGAGAAAATATCTAGAGATAACATGGTGTTGTTCCTCACTATATCATTTGCCTTGACCAATTCCATGATGGTGCACAGTGGCAGCTTGGATTCAACCATACTATTTTCATGAGTACCATGAATGGGGTATTTCTCATTTAGGGACTCACTGCCTTTTCATCTGAAGTGTACAAAGCATTATTTCATCATTAACAGTTTGCATTGCATTGAATTTTTACAAACCAGTCCTCTAGGAAATGTGTCCATATGCATCTCCAGCAACATCAAGGAAACTCTGATAGATGAATAAGCAGTCCTTCCATCTGTGAGTTCATAGCACAACTATTTTAAAACAAATCTTTCATGTTATTTTAGTGTGTTCTGGTTATTTCATATACATGTGGGTAGCACATAGTCAGAAACAGACAGAATTTGCATTTTACAAGCTTTCCTGCAACTAGCAAAATGTATGCTGCCTAATTTCCAAAAATTTTGTGACTTTGAGGTTAGAATTTTGTCTCTTTAATAAGATTTAAGTATGTCTTGAGTCTTTTCCACTGTCCACAGTCTTTGTATCTAAACTGTATGAAAAATTAAGCTTGTACTGTAATCTTCCCTGTGAATTGTCACAGAGTCACGCTATTATTGCTATTTTCATGGAAATTCCAGAAGACTGATGCACCTGAGACCTTTGTTCCTCTGTCAAATTTGTGTGAAACTGGTCCTGAAGATCAACTAAGGTTAAAAAGCTGGGACAAGCAGCCACACATACACTGACAGCATGACTGCCTTTACTTCCTCCCTCTAAGAAAGCAAACTAACAATCAAACCACAAGCTTTTATCTCAACCTCAGAAAAAATGTCCCCAGCTACAGGGGAGAAGAGGACATTAGTTACCAGTGCTGGCAACTGAAGGAAGACTTGCTCCAGTTCCCACTGACAGATAGTGATAGATTGTAAAGCAGTAACGTCAATAACTAAAAACCTCTTGCATAGGTTTGTTTTAGAACTTGCTGAGTGTGACAGAAATTGGATCTTAATTCAGTGTCCCTTGAGCAGAGATGTAGAAATGGTTAGGACAGACCAACAATGCCCTCCAAGTTTGTAGGGTAGCTGGATGGTTTAACTTGCACCAGGGATGGTTTAGATTTGATATCAGGAAAACCTTATTCACTAAAAAGGTTGTCAAGCATTGGAACAGCCTGTCCAGGGAAGTGGTGGAGTCATCATTCCTGGAGGTATTTAAAGGTCACGCAGATGTGGTGTGATTTAGTGGTGGGCTTCGCAGTGATGGGTTAACGGTTGGAACTGATGATCTTAGAGGACTTTTCCCACCTAAATGATTCCATTCCATAAAAAGACTGGGTCTCAGAAGTGATAAAATAAACCAAACTCTTGGTAATTCAAGAGCCTGTGTAATTGAAGAAGTGAGAGACTCATCAGTGCTCACAGCTGCGAGGTACTGATCTTGAGAGGAAGATACAAAGAAAAAAGATTGTTTGGAGCTCCCTGGAAAGAGTAACCACCTTCACCGTGGAGACCTGAGATAATATCACCTTTTCTTACCCAGAGAGCTTGCGCATGAAGAAGAAGGTGGGTAACCGGAAAAGGTAGAAATAAGACAGCACTGGTCTGCAAGTAGAACAAAGTAAATAAAAGACATGGGTAGCCAGACATATGAGTTTTATGATGAAAGAAATTAAGGAGATCAAGGAAGCAATGTGAATATTTACAGACAAATCCTCCTGAAAGAGACAGTCACAACGTAGAATGTGAGAAATCTCAAAAGTGTTTTTTTTAAAAAATGTATGAAACAGTTTTGTTTTGCTTCCCATCAGAGAACAGTCAGGTGGAATGTGCTAGTTATGGTGATATTAGGCTCTTGGTTGATAAATGAAAAGAATATCATTACAAGCTCCAGAGAGTTTAAGTGACAGATACGCTGATTTATGTATTTATATGGATACAGAAATGCAGCATGATTTGGACATTTTACCGAAAAACAAGCATAAAGAACAAAAGAACACCAACAGATGTTGATAGAGCACCAAAAAATTCTTTGCCTTATGGTGTTAAAATTCCTCCTAGCACTCTGCATGCTACTAAACTTCTCTTTCCTCAAATTGTTCAGGTACTGACATTCTTGAAGTAGAGAGACAATTCACATTTCATAGAATGAGGTCACTTCTATTAAGATGTTTTCAAAAAAAAAAAAAAGGATAATCCGTGGACTTGTGCAGCATTCTGCAGGTTTTTTCTCACAGCCCAAGCATCTCCCTGATCCTTTAGTATAATAAGTGAACTATACCAAATGCTACAGGAAAGAGAAGTTACTGCAGGAAACACACAGATCATGTTTGAATTTGGCAAACACATTTTATGCAGTTGTTTCCGCTCTAATACTTTTGTGAAAAGGGAATGCAGCATGTTCTTCAAAGAATTGTACTTGTATGAGTATCATTATCAGAAATCTTTGTGCAGCCATCTAGAAAATTCCAGTGAGGATTATGAATTCTTCCACTGAGCAGCAAAGCTGTTCTGTGTTGGATAAGAAACCAACAGCATATTATTTAGAAGGAAGGTTTGAAACCGTAGTTGCGTCGGCTAATTTTTAAGTGGTCCCTGGGGTTGAAAAATATTGTCACAGGCACCCACTCAGTAACAAAATATGAAAATCAGTCTGCATAACTTACAAAGAAGAGAAGGACACAGTTCATTAAGTGGTTTAATGGCAATGACCTGCTCACCCCTTCCCCTTCAATAAGCCATTTGCTCAATGAATTCGCAGCCCTGCTCTTCGGCAAAGAGATGGGTATGAAGTGAAGCGAGGTGATCACCAGGGGAAGCTGCTCTGCTCTCTCCACGTCTCCTGTCTTATTTCATCAGCTGTAGGCACCTGTCTGATGCCAGGGCCCTGAGTGCATTCCCTCCTCCCTGGGTTGGGGCTCAGGGCTACGAGAGCAGAGATGGAAGTGATGTGGAGATCTCCTTCAGAGGTATTTGTGAGGGGGCATCACAAGGGCTGACCCCAGCTGGGGGTCTCTTGTCCTGCTGGCTATGTTACTGGGATTGGCTCCTGGTGGAGAGGAGGACAGGAAATGGATTTGCCCTGTTTGGCAGCAGCTGAAAACTAATCAGATGGTGTAGTATTTACAAAAGGACGAATGTGGAAGCCATTCCACACAAATCATCTACCTGTAGTAGTGCCTGCAGGCACATCAATTTAAAATCTTCCTGCCTCAGATGCAAGCCCAGCACAGTCTCTGCTTCAGACTAACTTAAGCATTTCTGAAATTGGTTAGCTATAAAATAATTGTATTTCATGGTACAGAGCAAAGTTGTGATTAAACTACCCTTGGGACTGTAGCATCTTAGAAAGCTCACTAGTCATCCTGCATCATGAGATAGTGGTCTCATTTTGAATTCCCACATAAAGCTTTCTCTGCAAAATCATCTTTGCACCTGTATGTAATGGAGTTGGAGGGAAAGAATATGGTGTGGATTTCTGACTGGCCCGATAGGTGCATAGTCAGCTGTGACAAGGTGGCTGAAAGGGCAATTATTGCAACAGATAATGCTAACATTCATTTTGGGGAAAAAATAGAAAAAGAAACCTAAAGGTAGAATTTCTGCAGTAGGTAAAATTAAATGACTGAGTACAAATGAAGGAGAAGCAACTGAATTTAAGTGCGAAAATACCAGTAAACTTACTAGGGGTTTGAGTCTCACAGCTGAAGTAATATATATTTTTGTATGCTAAGCAATATGTAAAAGTCACTTGAAAGACAAGATCTAAAAGACCACAACCAAAACCACCAGTTTGATCCTTTGGGGGGAAAAAAAAAAGAATATAATTAATTATTTCATCATGAATCACATAGCCTGTATTTCCTCTCTGGATCCAGGGTCTCCAGCTGCTATTTCACCCCTGGCAGACAGATATGCAATATGTTCCGAACAGACCAACATCCACACCAGTTACAGGCGCAATACAGCCCATCATTTATCTCATGGCTGATGTGACATCCAGTGTGTGATCTGGTGGGTTACTGCCCTTTTCGCACTTCTTGGGAAGTCTGGAAATGCCTCCTGTCACTGTGATGATGTTGGAGCCTCCGTGTATAAGACTGACCTGGGTGTTATTCTGGTGCTTTAATCAGTAGATACCACATTAGTGGCAACAGGATGCCTATAGTTCATTAAAAAGAGGTGGGGGAAAGAAAACCCAAAAAAACTAATTGGAAGAATCTAAGTATCTGATTGAGGTATGTGAGACATAGAGGCCTAACAATTAAACAAGTGGATTTTACCTGTTCCAGTAGTTTGAGCAGTGCTGAGGCACAGAATCCACAGATCAATTGTAGCATGTGATGCCTCAGAATTTTTAGGATTTTTAGCTTTTTGTGGATTTTAATGCAGCTGGAGTTTCCTTCACCTTAGACCGTTACTTTCTCTAAGTTTGTGTGTCACATTCCTAAAACTTCGGTTTAAGCATCTTTTACCTGTCTTTTCAAGGCAGTAGACTTTTAGCAAGAACATTCTGTTGGGACATGCACCTGGACTGGAATAACAAGCTGGTTGGTAGACCAAACAAGACAGAAGGCTCAAGGCCCTTGGAGGGGCTCCAGAGGGGCAGTTCTGAGGGTGGTACAGAAAGGGGTTTTTAGGATTGGATGTCCCAATTAGATATGATAATTAGTAAAGATATAAAAGTGTAAGAAAGCACACCTTTGTACTCTGTGGTCAGAAGGCCTCCATTAAAAGAGCTGCTCTCTGTCTTATCTCTACTGATGGCCCAGTGAATTTTTTCTCCTGATTTTAGGCAACAATGAAGTCGTCAGAGCAGCCTCTTCCAGCATTTTGATTCAACAAGCCAGAATTATGTAAAAGAATTCCCAGACAATTCCTGGGACTTGGAATAGGGACCATTTCAGAAAGGCTAGCTGGGTGATGTTTTGGATGCTAAGAAAGTTTAGCTCTATGGATGAGGCCAGAAAATATCAACTGGCCTTACGGCTAGAGAATGTCTCCCCATACTGTTTAGTTTACAGGTACACCTTAAGTGGGTTAGGAAACAATGATTTTCTACTTCCATGCTGCCAACCTCTGTTGGATCAGGCAGTATTTTGGCCAAACATCCCTGCTCTTTATTGCAAAATCTCAACCTAAATTTGTATGGAGTATTTTTTTTAAAATATGCCAACAAATTAAATTAATATATAAACACATCTATCTTAATGACTACCAATATTCACTATCTATCTTAATGACTACCAATATTCACTATCTCAGTGCTAAGTATCACCTGAGGAAAAGCCAAGCTCATTATTTATTTAGTGGCACAATCAGACTTCATGTTCCTGGATGGGAGTGAGTCACTGTATCCTGTGTCATCTCAGACATTCACTGCTACAGTTACTCAGCTAATCCAACCAATGACATAGCTTGCTAGTAAAATTTTAATTTTTGAATTAATTCTTGAAAGGAGCAATTACGTTAATAGCCTCAAGGGTAGTAAGGATGTAAAAACTGAGAATTGAAAGAATTCTTATTCACTGAATTAAAGTCAGGGTATGCTTATTTACCCAAGTGCTTCCCTGATTAGCAGATCTCAAAACAACAGTTGTGCTGACCTCCAGGAACAGAAACTCACTGGGTCAAAAAACAAGCTTAATTTAAAGTATAAATTAAGTATATAGAAAATTTTATCTCTGTGTATGAAATTATGTGCTGAATTTTATAATGCACTCTTGTCCTTACAAGAATTAATTAGAAGTTGCAGAGAAAGAGTCAAAGAACTGGACTGAAATGGGATGGATTTGAGGTCTACTTCTGGTCCAGCAATGTTTATCTCTATATTTTTTCAAGAATGTCTTAGTTTTCTCTTTTTCTTTCATCTTTGCCCATCATATCTAACTAGTAAGTTAATTTGAGATTCATCTCACCTATCTTGGCTGCCTATAATGCTGACATTTATATCTGATCTAACCCCTCAGGCTTCCTCTTTAATCAATGGAAAAAGATGGGTTCTTTTACTTTGCATTTCATTTGAGCTATTTTAGACATCAGCAAAATCTGAAGAGATAAATTCTCTCCTAAATATGCTTATTTCTCTCATTTGAATATGAAGGAATCCTGGGGTAACAGCTGTGGGTGTAAGTGTCCACATTTAATAGAATAAAATTAATACCTTTGGAGACACCACTGTGCAGTATCAGCATCTAGCAAAAGAAGATGTGAGGAACGGCTGAGAGAACTGGGATTGAGCATGGAGAAGAGATGGCTTAGGAGTGATCTGATTGCAGCCTTCCAGTACAGATGGAGAGAGACCCTTTTTGTAGGGGCATGGAGTGACAGGAAAAGGGGTAATGGCTCTAAATGGTCAGAAGGCAGGTCTAGATAAGATATCAGGAAGAAATTCTTTACTGTGGGGGTAGTGAGACACTGGAACAGATTGCCCAGAGAAGCTGCCTCATCTCTGGAAGTGTTCGAGGTAAGGTTGGATGGGGTTTGGAGCAATCTGGTCTAGTGGAATGTGTCCCTGTCCATGACAGGGCTTGAAATGAGAAGACCTTTAAGGTTCCTTCCAACCCAAACCATTCAGTGATTCCATTTTTCTGTGAACTGCACTGAGCAACGTGGGCTCAGTAACAGACCAAGGTCTAGTCACAGGAGGCATCCTCACCACCTTTGCTGAAATCATCCCAGTTTAAGATCTCTTGTAAACCATCACCACTGGTTCTTCCGTGAGATTATTCATGCTCAAAGACACTGAGTTGAGGTGACATCCTCTATTAAGCTTTTACTATAAAACTGTGATTCTTTGTGTTCTTTATTTTTATAAGCCAGTCATTGATGTACAAGTGGAGTTGGGCAATATTTGAGAGAGCTCTGCTGCTGGTGTGAGAAGTGTAATTGAGGAGGGGCCAGCCTAAGCAAGGCATTGGATGTGATGAACACCAGTTGTTGCCTGGAAGCTAAAGAAGGAGATTGCTCTAAGCACAACCATCTGAAATCTGCTGAAAACCACGTCCCCTTGACAGTGGTTTTGAGCACAGGTTCTGTGTGCTGTCATCAGCCTCAGTCCCAGTGGTCTCATTTCTGTGGCAGTGCTTTTAGAGATGCTGTGTTTGAGGAAAAAACTGAGTGTGAGTGGCATAGGTTTAGAACAGTTATATTTTTCATGTGTCAAGGCAGTGGTGACTTCCTAAAAAACTGTGCACTGCAGCACATGAAACAAAGGAAAGGAACTCGACCGAGATGCTGTAGGCTATATAGTTCAGCCTAGGTTCCTGCTCTCCTTCCCCAAGTCACTTGCTTCCTCTCAAGTACAATTTAAAGTGTAGATTGATAGCACAGCTAGCTGAGGGATTTGATTCTAGGCACATGAAAGGCTTTGGGTGGCTGTATGTGGTGACGGAATCTATTATCTGCAAGCTGTATGTTCTACCTGTGCTCCACAGGCAGTAAGCAGAACCGGGGGGCACTCAAAATAGCTTAGAATCTGGGAAAGAGACGTGCTCTGTCTTCCTGATGTTATTGCTTCTCTTTTCATAGGAAAATTAAATTAATTGACGTATTAAAATATTTTTGCTAATCTAAAATCAATCAGATTAAAGATTAAAGCTCTCTAAATGTAGGGAGACAGAAAGGTCCTTCTGCACCCCTAGATCTGAGTAAGAAAGCTGGTTAGATCTCATCCTCCCTTAAGATAGCATCAAATATACTGTCCTTCCATTTATGCCAAAGTTTTTACTAAAAAGAATAAATCTGGAGTAATAGGCCTGATAGGAGACACAGTCTGTTCAGATCCCATTCCTTTTCATACCTGCTCAGCCTTGGGGGTTGTCCTGTGCAGAACCAGGAGTTGGACCTGACAATCCTTGTGGATCCCATCCAACTGAGGATATTCTGTGATTTGAAGAGGTTCCCTACACAGGGAAAATCAGGTGGAACTGTGATGAGTGAGGATGGAAGTGTGACACCAGATGGTTAAATCACCTGTCAAGGAGGGAATTACCAAGGTCTGTGCTTCCTGAACCGAGGAAAATCTCCCCAGTGATTTCAGATGTGTTGTGCGAGTATTTTTGTTTATGAGGTTTTATTTTCTCTTCATAGAAGGACATCACCACATTCTCTGGTAACTGGAAAGGCCTTGGAAAAAGAATGGGGAGAAAGGCTAATGATGGATTCATTTGGGGTATGAAAGAGGTTCCTTCCATTCACGAGGGGAACTGCACTTACATGATGTTGCTATGAGGAAAAAGGAGATGTTTCTTTTGTACTGAAAAAGAAAGGGAAGAAGTCCTTTTAAAAAATATGGGGTAAAAAATGTCCCATTTCAAATAATGGAGATGGATTCAATCCATTAAAACATAAGGACTGGGAGCCTCCAAGGGTCTATTAATAATTTTACCATTAGCTGGCAATAAACAGCAACTGCTCCAGTTTTCTCATTTTAAAATTAGTATTATAAAACTTTCTGCATGGAGACTGCTTAATTAATTGACATTTGTAGAGCAATTTCAGATCCTTGGAGGAAGGGGTCTGGAGAAGAGCTAATCCTTATCGCAACAAATAGCTTGCAGAACTCAAGTTGGTTTCCAAATAACTTTACGCTGATGGGAAAAAAAAAGACCACACTGATCATTTCCACATATTCCTCTGCCTTCTTTGCCTGCCCTTTAATATTACCTGTAGTAAACCAGATAAAAGATGTAAATAAGGTGGAGTAATGGGCAGGGGAGAGAAATAAAAAACACTTTTCACAAGGTCAGTGGATTAGGTTTAGAAGAAGAAGGAAAAATCAATTAATGAAGGCAGAAAAGGAAATAAAGAGGTTGTGAACTGAATTCAACATAGCCTTATGTTGTGCCTCTGTACTTCACCAAGAAAACAAGGTATGTATACTGGTACAAGCCAAAGTACAGGTTCCTAAGCACAGGGAATAGACCACAAGGAGGGAAGCTAAAACTGCCTCAGTGTTTCTCCAGGATCCCATGCCTTCACAAGGGGAAGCTTCTGCAAAGAGAGATAAAAAAGCAAGTTGAACTATTTTCCCCAAATTTTGAATCACTGATTCACTCTTCCCACATAACAGAGATGTTTCAGATGTTTTAGGTAACAGCAAGAGGAAGATGCTGAAGAGGTGAAGATGGAGAGCACACCCTCTTGCTGGCATCTTGTTTGCTTGGCTTGATGAGCCAGATGTTCTGTCTTTGACCACACTGCAACAACACAGGTTATTTTTTACCAAATGACTTGTGGTACCAGATGCAGCTGGTCAGCATGACATGAAATCTGCTAAATGACTGCCCTGATGGATAATCCAGGAGGCTGCTGAACTGTGCTGGAAAGCAGGTGGGAGATGGCTTTTCTGTAGTACAGGAAGTGGGATCAGATTCTGAGAAACTCTCTCACCATTTGTGAGTTGCTAAAAGCAGCCCTGAGCTGTGAAGAGCAGCACTCTGCTGCCCACAGGGCAATAGCAACCCCCTTCCTTCTGAGGCTTTGAGGAATTCTGCACTGCCAATGGACCAGATGTTTTTCCTGGAGCTTCTGGATCTACACCAGACAGCACTGTGACATGCAAACATTCAGAAAATTGAGTGTAGACACCCTCCCACCTTCAAAATATGCTCATCTGGTTAACTGGTTTCCTTTAAAAGCCTTCTCTAACCTTGCTGACAGGAAAAACAGGCAGAACTGGACTCGAAGAAAACTTGAAATCGACGGGGAAGGTGTGACCCTCGGTTTCCTCCTGCCGCAGCAACAACTGTTGTTGCTCAGTGCCGCAGAATAATCCTTTTCCTCCCACTCTCTGGGAAGGCAGGATCAGGAACAGTGCACACGCTTTGCATCTCTGCCAGGGACAGGGAAACAAAGGGGAATAACAATAAATCCCTTCAGCACTGCAGCTTCTTGTCTCTGTTCATCAAGTATGTTGGCTGTGGTATCAGAGGAGATGTTGCTTATCTGCCTTTTGAGGTTAAACAGTCTCAGGGGGCGCAGGACACACATTCTTTGCCCCTCTGAGCTTCAGTGGCTTCACTGTTTTAAGGGGTACTGATTACAGCAGCCCTTTCTTGGCTCCATGGCAGTGCAGACTCCCAACATTCTCTTCCGTCTCCAGAACCCTTTCTCACACTGGTTTTCACTTCAGTCTATCCTGACACCAGTCCCTTAGAGTTTCTTTGTACTCCTGCATTTCACCTTCTTTCTACTGCCATGTTGCTGCTAGGGTTTTGTTCTCCCTGTAAAATTCCAGCCATTTCTCCTGACAAAACACCATTTTATTGATTTGTGTTGCCATTGTTCCTGTTCTCATCTTTCTGTTTCTTTCTGTATTAATTAGATTAGAAGTTCCTTGCAGCAAAGACTATCTTTTCATCTGTGCTGAGCATGGCAGGGATGTATCCTCTTTCATCTCTTCTCCCTTTTGCAATAAAACTCCTTCATTCTTGAGTGAGATGTTTGGGCAAGAAAGTACTGGAGCCTACAGTAGCAAGTACTGTCTTCTTGTATACATGGATACTTTCAAGACCGTGTTCCAGAGTCAGAGCAAAATTTCTTTTTCTTTAAATTGCCTTCACCTACTTTAAATGAAGCACATTCACATTACAGTAGCAAGAACTGTCTTCTTGTATACATGGATACTTTCAAGACCGTATTCCAGAGTCAGAGCAAAATTTCTTTTTCTTTAAATTACCTTCACCTACTTTAAATGAAGCACATTCACATGACACTCTTCATCCCAGGAGCATTTATAGCATTTCTTCAGAGGCCTGTCTGTTATGCCAGTATATCTCTGAAATTGCCCTACTAATATCAACTGAGTTAAAATTTAATAAAACTAGATCAAGGACTGTGTGTGCAAAAATGCTTTGCAACAACTTTGCAGCTGAATATTTACAGTTCTCTGGAAACCTCATCCTAATACTTGGCAACAGTCGAAAAAGCAAATAAAATATTAGGACGCATTAGAAAAGTAATGAAGAAAGAATCAGAACTGATCATTATGCCACTGTATAAATCTATGCCTTGCCCACACCCTGAATACCAATGAACCCCTCTTGAAAAGGAGCTGTTTAGACATAGAAACAGTAGAAAGATGGGGCATGAAGATGCCTAGAAACAAAAAAAACTGTTATGCAAGGAGAATGAAAAAGAGTGAAGATGCATCAGCTTGAAGAAGAAATGTCTGACAAGAAAATGTGATGGAGGAATCTGCAATAATGAGTGCTATGAAAAAGTGGAACTCAAAAACTCCTCATTGTTTTTATTTCAGAAGAATTAAGGAAAACCTAATGAAGTAACAGTGAGTGTTTTTTCACCTAATGCCTAATAAAACCGTGGGCCTTACTGTTGGAGGACAATTGGGATGCCAAAAAATGGTCTTACATGGGTTAAAAATTATTGAGTCAGGAAAAAATTGTAGCAAGGAGAGAGGGCCACTAAAAACTGTTAAATGTTATAACAAGAGGGCTCTTCTGAACTCAGAAAATCCCTAAAAAAAAAATCAGACAACTGATTCCTAGGAGGGCAGGAATAACTACTCTGCCTCTGCTACTTTGCATGTTCTCCAAGCATCTGTAAGTGAGCTCAGTGAGAAACACTGGATTGTTCTAGATGCAGTTTGGTCTTGCCTTGCTGTGTCTGTGTTCCTATGGCCTTATTTTTGCAGCTATGAAGAGAAAGTTATATTCCAAGTAGCAAAAATAGAGATTGACAGTTTCCGCACTAAAATAAAGGCAAACTTCAGACAATTAATTTCAGCTGAGAAACAGGTCTCAAGTACTTAATTTTAATATTTAAAATTTAAAGCTACAGCCAAGTAAATGTGTTCGTTGGGGAATATGGTTAAGGTATACACTATTTCATTATTAATAATAATTATATTAATACATTATTAATATATTTTTTCATGCAAAAGGAAAGAAGCCCAGAATGCTTCTGAAATTATTAATACCTAATAGATGTGCCTCTTACTTATACATCTTTCTATACATCCATGCATAGATAGATTTATCTTCTACCTTCCTCCTCATTTCTCCAGCCCACACCATACAGTCTGACAGGATCCATTTGATTGGACTCTGTCAGTTGTTACCCTCAAACCTCTCTTTATCAAGAGGAAGAGAAAATCTTCAGCTGGGAGGCAGGGAAAGACAAAACTACTCCATGGATGAATGCAACAAGAGAAGACTGGATTGCAGTGGAACACATTTTGTTTCAGTACTAAAGCTCTTCCAGAGCAGCTGTTCAGTCCTTGTCCAACCCTAAGCACTGTCGATCTCCGAGTGATTTCCATCAGCTTACTGAGACCAACATCTGCCTCGAGAGGTTTGTTCCCTCATTCATCCTCCATCAGGTTTCTTCTGTGTGTGTCATGTTACGTTTTGTTAGGAGGAAATTGGCTTGGAGCTTTCCATGGGTGGATATGATTTTTTTTTTAGGTGATGTCACATGGCATCTAAGATGAAATCAGGCATCTATGATGTCGTATGTAATCAGAGGGACAATGAACAACCCAGACCACCCACTCATCAGTGCTGTCAGAGCCAGGAACCTGCATCAAATTGATAAAGATATTCTTTTGGACCATTTCAAGGCCTTCCTTCATCACTCTCTTAATTCTGCACAGGAATCCAGTACATATTTAGGAGGAATAGTTGACAAAGCAATACAAATGTATATGCAAACCATCTGAATCAAACAGGTGAACTAGATGCCACATCCTGTCCCTGGAACAGAGATGAGCTTAAAGTGTTCAATTTAGGTCCTATATCTGACTTAAGGCTTAAGACTTTGTGCTGCTGCTCATTTCTAGACATTTCACATCTTTAAAATGTAATATGCAGGTGAAAATGGGAAAATCCCTTGCCTCTGACTTTAATCAGGAAATGGAAAAGCTTGGAGCCAAGGGGAAGGGAGATGAGTGGGAGTTCTGACATAGATGTAGTAAAGGGAGTGGGTGATGTTTGATTTTCTCTTAGAGTTTTTATTTTTGAAATAAGACGGTAGCTAAGATGCTAAAATTAAATTCTGAGGGGGACTCTGAGTTTCAGGATCTTCATTAGTGCATTGCTTTGGTTCTAAAACAGGCTGTGGGTGTGGGTGTTTCTTTCCTATTTTAAGTTAGCAAATTCCTCAGGGCCTTCCCTGTTCTGCTTTAGAAAACAGATGACTATTTCTTAGCTGTACAAAACCCTCTGGAATTTACTAACTTCAGAGCCTTTCAAACCCTCGGGAAGTTTTGGCTCTTATCTTTACTCTGGGACCACTGTGTGTTAAAAGTCTTGTTTGTGACGCTGCCATGTGGGACATATTCAACCTGTTGGTAGCAGTTGTCAGTAGGAAACTTGTGATTTCTTCTGTCCACTGACAGCAGAGTCAGAAAGGGTCTGGTAACTCTGGACAGCAAGTGTCTGAAACAGTGTCTTGAACTACAGCACCCTAACACACCGGTAAGGATAGGTGTGTTAATTCTATGTGGTCTGTGAATGGACCTAGCCAGGGTCAGGCCAAAATAAGCAGAAGCCTTTGTGATTTCTTTTGGCATCTGGGCTGGTACTTAGATGGGGAAATGAGCATTAGTCCATAATTATGCTCCTTCTGTAGTGCTAAACAGCTCATGCTTTCACAATAGGAAAGCTGGTGTGCCTCTGGAGGGGAAGGCTGATGATGCTGCCTGCTTTCCACGGAGCATCTGCCTCTGTATTACTGGAGTAGCCAGATGCAGAGTGCATGAGACAAGAGACTATGTTTATGCACACTGGCTAGTAAAGAGGAAGGGAAACTGGTCAGCCTGCTTGGTTTCACTGATGAAAATAAATACTGGAGTCACTTCTCTGAGATAAACAATATGGTACCACAACATTGGCCGTACTTCTGTTCCTATTCTTTAAGCAGGTGCCCCATGACTGAAACGTGGTTGAAAAATTATTATTACAGCAGCACATGCAAGTCAACGCACAGGTGATCAGACTCCTTGTGATTTCCCTTTTCCAGAGAGGATGCTTTTCATTATTGAGCACATAGAAATCTGTTGCTGGAATCCTGCACAGTTTACGGATTGATAGCAGGACCATCTATTGTGTTGAGAGAGCTGCTGTTCATGCACATTAAATTTATATAATGAGCACCTTCATGAATGAATAGGTACAGTTACCATGTGGTCTGTTTACAGGAATAAATGACTTGATTAGGTTACGTCTTTTATTACCATGATCAAAAGCAACAACACACAGAACAGAATAATGGCCTTAAACCTTTCAGCTTGAAAATGTATCCACATTTGAATAATAGGAGTGAAAAAACCGGCATATTTTTAGACTTAGTTTTATATTCAGTGACTGAAAAATTAAACAAAACCTTACACACCTGCAGTTGAACTGGATGCCTTGTGATTCCAGTCTAGCATTTAGGAGGATAGATGCACCACAGGATCTGGTATACTGGCATTAACCGTTAGACTGTCTTGAGAAGAGTAACCTGAGCACTTTTTCAGGTGCTCTGATACCTGAATGCTGCAGCGAGCATGTGCCCACTAAGCCATTTTCTGGTTTTGCAACCCCGGCCTGCCACCTGATTTCAGTGTAGTTATTCACTGCATAACCAGTCAGAGAACACTTTGGCACCGAATCAATTACCATATGAATGCAAACAAAACCCTAGTTGTGTTTCAACAATCCCTAGCTATAGGATATGCAGACCTACAGTGCACAAAACCCTCCCTCTTTAAAGGGGGAACCCTGCTCTCCTCCCATATACTTGGTCTTTTTTCAGCTGTTACTATGCATTCCTGTTCTTTTGATCCCACTGCTGTCAATAAAGTGATGATACGACCACTGTCTGCACTGCAGACTATTTGCCCTTCCTTGGTACTCTATGGTGAGAGGAGGGTTGCCTTTTCTTCAACTGTTCATGCCATCCTCATGAGTAAAAGGGAGGGATAAAAAGCCTGCTACATGGACACCTTCACTTTGTTACTCTTTCCCCTTTTTTTTTTTTTGTCCTGACCCTGACCGATTTTCAAAATGAGTAGTAGCTGTCTTCGTTTGAGAAAACCTTTTAAGACTGACATGCTTTTAGAGCAGAGCCCTTCTAATTACATTCCTCACAGGATAACCATCCTGAAGGAGTTGCATAATCCTCCCTTGCGCTGTCCTGCTGATGAGCTGCAAATTGACACTATGTAAAAATAGTCGAAGCTTGGCCTCCTTTCTTCTTTTGAGACAGTTTTAGAGAGCTTTTCCTCTCTTCAGAGCATCACTTACAGATTTGGTTATTTGCATGTGGTGTGACTTCCTTTAGACTCTGCTTTATTCATCTCCCTTTCTTTCCTTTACATGCCTGTAGTGTTATCTCTGGGCTTAACTCCTTTTTAATGCATAGAAAAGCCTGTGTGGCTGCAAGGAAAGGAGTCTTCATTTTTGTAAGATTCCTTAATTCAAAATCAGCTCTCCAATTACTGCATTTTATATTATTAGTAAAAAAACCAAGATCTTTGTAAAGCACTAGGTCAGGGAAGGAAGATTTGGCTTAATCACAGCTTTAGACATACCTTAAATCCTGCTCCCATTTGTGATGGAGTCACTGTTTTCCTTCCTTGGATTTTAATCTAAATGAATCTGTGATGCTCAGTGGACTAAAGAGGAAGAAAATATAAACTGCAGAGGTAAAATTTTGAGAAAGAGTTGAAGGGACAGGGAGAGTATTTCACTGATACCTAGTGTGATGAAAACCTTTCCTCTGGACCAGACTTCTTGGAGTGAGTGTTCAGAATGAATGCTGAAAATACTCTGCAAAGTGATGAGTTTCTGGCAGGAAATCTGGCTGGTTTTGGCTGATAATAATGAAAATATGAATCACTTTATAGTTTCATGTTGCAGATTTCAGTCATACATTTTGAGTAAGCTGATTTTTTTTTTCCATTTCTTTGTATGCTCACAGCTTTCAGAATAACAAAGACCGTAGAAGTGTCTGGATAAGTAGACACTCAGCTAATTAAATCTGTGAGATTAGAAATGCATTCATGAAAAATTCAGTGTAAGTTCAGAGAATGTCTTTGCCCTGACATGAAATCAACTTCCAATTATATGGATAAGATAAAGCAACAACTGGAGAAAAGGTGAATTGCAGCTTTCACTTCTTACCAGTTATGAATTAGAAGATTTATCTGATTGACTCAGATAAACAGCTGAGCCACAGTAGTGTTACAAATTCCCTTGCATCAGCTGAGTCTCAGTAATTTATTCTTCTGCTCATTAAAGGAGATACTAAGTGGGCTCATTTTCCATTGTTTAGCCATACGTATGGGGACACTTAATGCACCTCAGCAAATTGTCTGCTGATACCACCTGAGAACAATGTTGGGCTGTCTGGTGATCATGATCAAAACTAAATGAGCTGAAATCAGCTGCAACTAATAAAGAAAAGAAGAACATCCATCTTTTTTCCTAGAGAACTTAATGTGACATTGAGATCAGGTGAATGAAATACAAATGGAAAGACTCTTTACTTTACTTCCTGAGAGACCAATATGGTCGATGTTACCATCAGGCTTGTGTTATTCTGGCAGATATTCTCACTTGACCAGATGAGGGAGAATGATCTGTTTTCTGTCACATCTCCCAAACCTGAGACAGACCATGATCCTTGCAGTGTGAAACTTCTGTCCGTGTTCCTTCTTATTTACCTTTCCCTCTCTTCCTTTTATTTTTAATCTTCTTTTTCTTGCCAGTTACTAACTGTGTTTTGTAGGAAACCATGTCCCAAAAGAAAACAACATGCAGTGACAAAAAATCAGGTACAGATTTGATGCTTCTCAAAGAGACTCAGATCTAACATGCTGGTCAATGTTGAACTGCGGTAATCGCCAAAATATGAGATTGTGTTTATGCCACTGAGGGTACTGTGGTGTGGTTGTTCTCCTCTGAAGTTCTCCATCTCTAAGATGGAGACAAAATATTGCATCCTCTCTTTACTACTTCCCTGTGTTTCATATTTTGCTTTCAGGAAACTAGGATGACTGACCTCAAGTAAACATGAAGGCTCCAGCCTGCCTAAACTAGATTTTGCCTTATTTTTCCCTAAAGAGCAGTTTGAATACTGTTAGGTCAGAGGGGAGGAATGGTGTTGCTTTAAAAACTGTGCTTAATGATTTACATTTCAACCATCTCTCTCTGCTTCTGTTTTTTAGTAAAAGATGAGAGATTCTTAATGGTAATTATTTATTGATGGATTTGAAAAGCTTCTATGATCAGAAATACAAGCCATTTATTCGATCAACTTAATATAGCAAAGATGGAAACTAATATTTTGGAGAGTTGTTTCATTTGTGCAGATCTTCATATTCCTTTGACCGCAATTTTGTGCTTCTGTTGAGTGTATGGGAATACAAAAATATGGATGTATTTGGGTTAGCAGTTGCATGAGTAGTAATCTATGTTTCATATACTGCTGAAGTACTGTGTATCTGGATAAGGGTACGCTATCCATGCAGAAATGACAGTCATGTCTACTGGTGTTTGTCTTTAACCTTCCTGAAGGTTGCATTTAATTTTCAAATGTTCACAAATCTTTTATGAATCGTTCAGAGGGAGGTATTTCTTCTCTAATCAACCATATGATACTTAAAGTCATCTCTTCGATGTTGAGAATAGAAAATGAGGGATTTATTTCTGTACTAAAGGAGAATTTTGAGGGCTATGTCTCCATGTTCCTTAAAGCAGAAGCCATAGGCACGTTAACAGGACATGCATGCCCACCCTCTTCTGTCTTTTGTGATGATCTGAAGAATAGGGAAGGTTTATTGATGGGAAAACAGTTTGGAGGAAGAGATAGGAAGAAAACTGATCAGATACGAATAGTGCTACAGGAGCTTTAGCAAAGGAGCAGGAACAGAAAGAATACAGAAATGAAGGAGAGAATGAACTTCTTAAAGACTGTATTTCACAGTTCTTTATAGCTGGCTGTTCCTTGTTCTATACATACTCGGGAAGGAAATATAGAAAAATTGCAAGTACTGTGATAAATACTTCTCTGTGGTGCAAATGACTCCATAAAAACTCAACTTGCACTTGTGTTTTATCATCCTTTCACCAGGCATCCATGGTGTGCTATTTATAGCTGTGTAATTCACAGTAGCCTGTCAATTATCCTATAGGGCATTTCCTGACTGTTGGTTGGAGGGCAATGGAATATCCCAGCTGAATGGCAGCATTTGCTGTAACATTATGACACACCAGTAAATGTGATTTCATTGCATGCTGCCTATGGCTGGGATGGAAATGTTAAGATAAGAGGGCACCAACAGCTTTTTTTGTCTTCCTCCTTGGTGCCAAAAGACAGCTATAATGAGTGGAGGAAAAAAACCTCAACTCTCTCTTAAACAACATTTGCTTCAGTCACATTTTTGCTGTTCTTTTTTGCTGGGAATACAAAATGTGAGACATAGCCAAGGTATAATATTGAGGATATATGAAGTTTTTCATCTTCTATAGAATTACTGGCTCTGGTCTAGCCAGTTCAGCACATAATCAAATGAAGGCAAGTTTTCTTGGGCCCTTCTCGGTGTATATATGGCAGTTTTAAGATAATGGAATCACAGAATGACTTGGGTTAGAAGAGATTCTAAATGCCATGGGCAGGGAAAGCATTCAGTTGCTCAAACCCACGTCCCACCTGACCTTGAACACTTCCAGGGATTGGGCATCCACAACTTCTCTGGGTAACCTGCTCCAGTATTTCACCACCCTCACAGTAAAGAATTTCTTCCTAGTATCTAACCTAAACCTGGCCTCTTTCCACTTAAAGCCATTCCCACTTGTCCTATCACTCCGTGCCCTTCTCAAAAGTCTCTTTCCAGCTCTCTTGTAGCTCCTTTACGTACTGGAAGGTTCTCCAAGGTTTTACCAGGCTGAACAACTCCAATTCTCTCAGTCTGCCTACAGAGGAGGGGTGCTTCAGCCCTCTGAGTGTCTTTGTGACCTCCTCTGGACCTGTTCTAAGAGAACCACATCCTGCTTGTGTTGAGGACCTCGGACCTGGACCCAGTACTCCAGGTGGAGTCTCATCAGAGACTTCCCTCCCTTGGCCTGTTGCCCAGGCTTCTTTTGAGACAGCCCAGGACACGACTGGCTTGCTGGGCTGCAGGTGCACATTGATGGGTCACCTTGAGCTTCTCATCAGCCAACAACCCCAAGTCCTTCTCCTCAGGGCTGCTCTCAATCCATTCTCCACACAGCCTGTACTCGTGTTAGGGATTGCCCTGAGAAAGATGTATCTTTTGAAAATTTGCCAACGTAAGGATTAACAAATTTTCCATGACATTCATGCAACACAGACTTAGACCTGAAAAGTGGAGATCTCTTTTTTGCCTGTCTTAATGTCTCTAGTGGACCAGTGACTTCTACTAAGTTTTGCCTGTGTTGAGCTCCAATTCTTAGCTGTATTTTACTCTTTGCTACACAGAACCTTGAAGGAAGACATTTTTTTTCTTCATATGGAAAAACAGAGTCTGAGGTTCCAGCATCAGCTAAGAGCACAGTCTCTGTCTAAATGCTCATTGCTAGATGTTCACAGCTGATTTTCTACCTTCTTTTCCTCTGGTGTCGGACCAGCAGCTTACTCCTTTTTTTTGGAAACATGTACCTAGAGTACAGTGATTTCCATCAACCTGGTCATCTACATTTCCCTATTCCTTATAAAACATAAAAATCAAAACTATGCAGTCACATTGTGGTCTTGGTTTCACCAATGCCAATTTACTTTTCCTTCCTAGAAATCCTTTTTGCTCCATGATCACTCATTTACAACATCTAAATGCTTATGAGGCTCCACCGGCCCTTGTCCATATACCTGCACTGCAGCCCTTGCCCTTTCAGACACATGGTGAGAGTTCAAAATAAAAGTTTAAAAAACTAGTAATCAAGATCCCTCCTTTTGCCTGCCCTGCAATGGTGATTTACAAATTTGCCAATTCTTATTGAATTTACTAGAAGATATTTTTACTGGCTCAATGAATGTGTCATCTCAATCTCATAAAAAAGGACAGCTAATCTCTTCTTTTAAAGATTTCACATTAACAGCTACTTTTTGAGATTGGGCTGTTGTCTAATCTATTTAAAATGGAATTTATTAATATTGCAATGTTCTAATATTTTCATCAGATTGTTCTGAGCTAAGTCAAGTGTCTTGTAGAAATCTAAGCACATTATATCTCTACTGACTCCTTTATCAGCTGAACTTGTAGTGTTCTGAAGGCTGTAATCAGGCTTATGTGGCATGATTTATTTTTCAAGAGATACTGTTGAGAGGCAGTACTTATATCCCTCTTCCTTCTCTCTAACATAAATAAATGCTCAGTCAGGTTTTCCATTAATTTGTTGGGGGTTACAGAAGGGGTTTTTGTTACTTGAGTTATCCCTGCTCACCTTCTGAAGCACAATGATGTTTTTATTTCTCCATCATTGCAGACTGTGACACTACTAGGTATACTGCAAATAAACAGCAGCTGTCCAAAATTCCCTGAGCTAACTTTTTTTTTAGTTTCTGATGCAAGCTATTTGGGTCTGCTAAAGAATTTCCCTTCTTATGGTTATGGTATAATACCCTGCTGAGTTACTTATGGACTGGAAAATACTTTGTCATGCTAAAGTGATAAGTGTAGATCACGCTGCTTCTTTCAAAATACAGAACAGAATAAGTTTTGGAACACATCTGGCTGCTCTGCATCACTGCCTATTTGATTGCTTTCTTATTTTTATTAGTGTTTCTTTTCTTCCTAATACATTTGAGTATTTTTAGCCCTGCAAACCATTCTTTTTACACAAAGACATATTTTTTTCAATTTTGTGCATTTCTGCATCTCACACATTAAGTATTATTCCTTCCTTTATACATGTACATGTCAAATAGACAGAGAGAAAAGCTTGTAACACCAGTAGTTCTATTTCGGGTGAAATGAAAATAGAAATTTCATCTAACTCACTTGCAGTAATAAATCCAAACGTTCCCTTTACTGTGCATCTAAAATCAGCATTGGCCAAGGGTTTTGTTCAGAATCGAGGTAGCAATGCTTTTTGTTTACCAGAAAAACTATTTTAAGTGGTTTTCTCCTGGCTTTCTTTCACATTTCCTTCCTGAATATATACATTCCAGCTGAAAGGCAGTTTACAGGCTATGGTAAGAGTATTCCTTATTTTTCAGTTACGTGGTTTGAGGAGAGCATGTGGTTGTGTTACTGCTTTCTTGATGGCTTTTGTCCATCTGAAATGCTGATTTTTTTTTTTCTGTCTCTGGTCTACTGCAACATGAGGGAAAATGAATTTGCACCAATTCCTACCAAATATGGTGCTCCTGCTCAGACCCGGAATCCTGGCACTGGGAAGTATACTGCTGAAATTTTTCCTTAACAGCCTATGATGCTTTTGTTCAGTTCACTTCTGGATGGGGTCTGACTGTTTAAAATCTTTTGCTTTAAAGGGATGCTGCCTCTCTGTCTGCTCCAGCCAATTGCAAGCCAACCATCAGCCCTTCCTGCTCTGACATTCAGTCGGTTTTAGTTGCCTTTCTCACTTTTGCAGCATATTCACAGAAATAACACCTTGGCATACATTAAAGTTCAGTGTTTTGCTGCAGTATTTCTAGCTGTCATTAGTTTTTTTAAAAAATTGAAAGCTCCAAAGCTATCATCTGAATTTTCCCTGTTCCTTGACAAGGTCCCAGAAGTCTTCTATAACCCTAGAGTTCCTCAAGATACTATGACCCCATCTTACATAAATTCCTGCTTTTTCCCTCCACCTCAGAAATTTAGTGCCTCGGTTAAGTCAAACAAAAGCTTATCCAGAATATTTTAGGTATCATGTATTATATAATTCATAGATTATTATCAGACACTTGGGACTGTCTTCTTCCCATCTTTAAGACACTTGGCTGTACATCTCAAAGGAATATATTCACTATTGGCTTCTATGAGACTTTGCTACTCCAAAGCTTAATGTGTAAAAAGCAACTAGAAGTGATTACAGGTAGCTATAACTAGTAATCCAAAAGTAAACTTAAAAAATAAAAAAGAAAAAGCTAAAGAAAAAAAAGTGAGAAATTCACTTCAAATAGGGCAAAAACAATAACAAAGATACATCCAGGACACAGCAGAAATGTGACACTTGTTGTATTCAGTAACTTCATTTTTAAAGCCATGTTTGTAAATAAATTATCCATTTCTACTTTTTTCCTCCTCTTTCTGCCTGTTTTCATGTTTTATTTATTTCAATCTCTGCAACAACTTTTTTTTTTCCTGCAAAAATTTACCTTAATAAAGTTCTTCAACTCCAGAACAGGCAGATTTTACTACTTCTCTGTGTTCATTATTTGGACCTGTTTGTGCTGTTTGCTGCAGCAACCAGCACACTGCAAATACCTTCCAGAGGGAGGACAGCAGATACTACAACTTCTTTAAGTTAAAAATCTCACCTTGGAGACAGAAATTTACCTTCTCTGAGTTCCCATGCCAAGATTTCTGTGTAAATGAAAGAAGGCTTGATGATATTCTTTATGGTTAAATACATATCTTGATACCTTTAGTAGTAAGAAAGCTCTAGAAGTAGGCCCTGAAAGCCGTTTCTATCAATAGGAGAAAATCTCTCCTTTTAAAAAGAAAAGAGTTAAATGCAAATTTTACTTAATGAAGAAAATGATCACTCACAGAATGCAGGAAACACCAGTCCAATCACTTGAAAATTAGAAACCAGTTTATAAAGTGTAGCCAATTAAAAATTCTCTTAGGTTTTAGTGTGATGAATATTTGATGTTGTCCTTAAATGGGAAACCTAATATTTGCAGGGAAGAGTTCCTATATCCACTAAGTTTAAAACTATACATGAGGATATGCTGAATATTTAAGATTTGATTAAGACTACAATCAAATACGAATTTCAAATGTTTGTGCTTTCACCCTGTGATGCCTGAGCTGAAGTCAGACATCTTGAACAGTTTTTCCGTCCTCTGCCCGCGTCTTTTCTGATTCAGCTGAAATACACAGTCTGGTGTCATTCTGTCTTCCTCTGAGTGTCATAAATATAGCTAGAGGTGCCCTTTTTGCTCTGAGGACACGTGTCCTATGAATTTAAATCACAAACGCTACAGGCAGATTGTCCAAAGACACATTCACCTTGGACCACTCCCATCCCACAGAGGACTAGGCATCTGCTGTGGCTGAAATTGGATGGAAGTGATCCAGAACTCGAGGTTACCCCAACCAGAGGCATGGACAATTAGCAATAGAAATTTGGTTACTTTTGTTGCATCAATGTGTATTGAGGCAATTTCATCGGAGGAACATCATGTTGAGACCCTTCTGGCTTTGCAGTAGTCAGGAATTTGATTTGATGGTGTGGTGGCTGTCCAGCTCTTCAAAATTCATCAGCATTTGTTCTGTATTTAGAGAGGCTGCCTTAGTGACCCGGTTATGGGAGAAGGGTAGAAGCCTATCCCCAACACCTTAGCTCTCCTTCATGGCAGGGCAAGGCTGTTTTTATTTACAGCAGCAAGTCAAGCTGATCTGAGTTGCTAAAAAAGAAAAATCCGTCTATGCAAAACCTGCAGGGGAACAGATTTACTCTATTAATGAAGATACTATTTGTAGTCCAGAGCAGGAGAACCCTTGGTGTAACCAGAGTTGAAGTCTCCTTGTAAAAAGCATTATGGGGACATGCAAGGAGACACGGTCTGTGTTCTGAGGGATATAGGATATAGAAGGCACATGCACGTACACATATGGAGGAGAGGTGGGAAAGGAAAGAGAAATCGGAAAGAAGAGATGCAAAATGTGGGAAAAGCACTCTGGGAGTTGTTGAGTACCTGATGTTTGTCCTTCACTTGCATTTTGAGGGTGATAACCAGGGAATAACCATGGCTGTGAGAGGCCAACAAGGCAAGTGAAGGAGCTAGTGAGGAGGCACTGATGACAAGATAGAATGCAGATAAAAGAGAGCATTTTGGTGATGTTATACAAGCAATTGAGTGGCAAGATGAGGGCTTGGCACATACGTGCTTTGGAGAAGTTTGTGCAGTGAAGCTATTTGTGAAGAGACAGTAGAATCTAATTTGTTTGAACTCTACCATCTGTGGTGTAATTGCCTTATTGCCAGTGGGATTTATATGAGTAAATGAGCACTAGAAAGAGGAAGAATACTAATAGTAGGGGTTTATTTTATATAGGACTGTCTCTGCTCATCTGAGTAAAGCATATGAAAATAAGTCAATTCAAACTTATTTTATATAGGATTATCTCCCTTCAGCTGTGAAAATTATATAAAAAATAGGTCAATTACTACAAAACTTCTACTAAGGAGGAACAAGCACACTATCATAAAAAGAATCTGATTGCTCTCTAATTGCAAAGAATAAAAAAATCACTAACATCAATTCTAAGATACATCTTCAACAGAAGAACAAAAATAAAATTGGAAGCTGACATGTTTCTTCTACAAATAGTTCCTCTGAAAACTGCCGGCTTGACAAGCTTCCAAACTGACATCTTCTATTTATACATAAACCCATTGCAACTTTTTTTCCCCAGCTGATATTTGGTAACAAGGCACTTAGCAGATGGTATGCCGAGTTGGATCACTTCTTTTGTGATACTGAAGTGTGGTCTTTAAGCTTGTTTCCCCTAGAAAACTATGGATCTTGGTCAATAGTAGCTACCACTGTGGTTACAGAGACATTCCTTCACCTTCACAAACCATGCCAACTAATATATGAGGCAAATGTTGATGATAGCAAAGTGAGTTTCATGTTGTAGAGAGTATTTGACCATTTCACACAGATTGAGGCATTTGGAATATGTGTCCATGTGGTCAGCTTAGTTCTTCTTTGATAACCTGACATGCTTCACCTACACAAAACGTCTAACAGTGTTATCCCAAAACTGGCCTTCAGCAAAGCAGCAGAGTAGACAGTGTAGGAATTATGGTTCCCCTTTTATAACAAACCTGCTGCTGGGATTAGGACTGATAAAAAGAGATCAAGAGGTTGGGGTAGAAAGACTTCATCAACTACACCTGCGTATTAGACGACGTCCTGCTTCACTTCTGCTTCAGGCCACTTTTGCATTTGATCTGGGCACTGAAATGAGGCAACACAGGTGTGCTGTCGTCATGGGGTATGCTGAGTAACTGAGTGGCAGCTTTGGAGTTGGCTTAAGACCTGATGAATTTTCGGCAGGGCATTGCAATGCAGTGGAAGATGAGGGTTGGGAAGGTTTGCTGCCCTCGTTCTGAGTGGATATGGAGAGAGACTGAGCTGTGCCCAGCAATGCTGCTTAGGCAGTCTTATGTACTGAATATTTGCTAATCTGCTATCATTACCTTAAATAATTGATGACTATCATTCACTTGAATTTTCCATTCTGATAGAGCATTTCACTGATTTTGTTTTGGTTTTGTATCAGACTCCTGATGTGGCACAGTGTTCCATGTCTGTGAGTGAAACAGTCAACAAAAAGGGAAAAGCAGAGACACAAAGATGAGATGCTTGTGGAGACCACAGGATAACAGCTCCTCATCAGTTCACTCCTGCTGTCAAATTAACGTTTATTTCACAAGGGAATAAATGTTATGGTAAATAACAGAGGCTTGACCCACTTGCTTTCATGTAGGTGAGTACCACCAGTGGAGTCTTTAGCTGCTCACATAGGGTTGGCAGAACCCGTGGGAGACAGGCACCCCTGTGGAACAGATATGGGAAACCAGCAATATAGGGCAGCTCAAATGTCTTTAAATTATCCCTTCTATATCTGGTGTCAGTGCAGTTTCTTATATAAGTTTACTAATGTTGTAGGGAGCCCCTGGTGGCCTAGTGGTTAGATCACAGGACCTTCACCGCTGAGGCCTGGGTTCGATTCCAGCCAGG
>JAWMRA010000113.1:108952771-109002486 GCA_035584735.1 Pseudotriccus pelzelni
ATCCAATGCGCAGGCTGGAAGGTGTAAAGACCTTCCCCGGATCTTCGTTCGCGAAGACTGGCCATTACATTACATTTACAATGTTGTGATCAAATCAGATTTTTAGAGCTCTGTTCCTTCAGTATCCAAGTACCAGCATATTGGATGATGATTTTAAAGCTGAATCCACTGCCATTAAGTCAAATTATAAATTGAGATCCTGACTGACTCAAGTTCCTCCAAGACAGGTTAATTCAAATTGACTGGCGGTGATTAACATTCAGTTCTTACTGTTGCAGGCATTATCAGGACCTAGTAGAAGAATTCTCTTAATCAAAATCTTCCTGGAAAATGGACAATGGGCTCTGATGAGTAATATCCTGGCTGCAGTATCATGGGAGACTTTGCTAAGTATTGTTTAGGAAATGAAGTTTTTTCATAGTCCTGCACTGAATGCTCATCCACCCGTGTTGCCATTAAAAAGATAAAAACATTAAAAAAAATCTATCGAAACAATGTCTTCATTACATCATGCTTGGAGCAAAATACGGTTTCTGAGGCTTTTTATGTGGGTACAACTTCTGTGATGGAAGGAGGTTTGCCCAGAAAGCTGACTATGCTCTGTGCAAACATAAAGGTTGGTCAAAAGCCAGTAAGTATCAGTTCCTTGCCATCTATAGATACTTGCCATCTATCTTTCAGCAGGTAAATGCAATAGGACATTCTGACTTGGAAATAGTCTGGCAAATAGTTCAGCCCACATGTCCAAATATATAGGGCTAGTGTCTCAACAACGGAGTTTTCTCATTTTCTGGTTTCTGCCAAATGCTCTGTTTGGGAAAAAAAAATAGCAGTTTTTCCACAGTCTTAATTCTGGTGCATAACCTTGATGCAAACAGAAATAGAAAGCCTTTTGTTACCATGAATGTTGACTCATTTGGGTAGAAATCTCTTAACACAATTAAAGTAATTGCTCTTAGCCTGAAGTTTGAACAGACTTCAGAAAGAGCCTCAGTGTGGGATGCAATTGCCTGGTTCTGTCCAGATACATCTCACATCAGTACAATTCCCATTTGTGTGTATTCCCACTATATGAGGTCACTGATTACATTACAGCCCTGTTACTTGCTTTTTTCCTTTTTTTTCTTTCCCTCCCTTCTCTTCTATTCAAGATAAAAAAAATATCCTCTTGGTGCCGGAGACAAAGTTCAAGTTCACTGTAATGATCAGGTTCACTAAGAATGATCCAGCATCCTGGTCAAGTCCTCAGTTCTCACCATTCCTATTTCCTCTCCAATGCCTGCTCAGTTTTGTGTGTTATCCCTTTGCTCCAGCCATATTTGGCAGTGCCAGTAGTGTCTTCATGTTCATTAGCAGAGGAAGATTAGGTGAAGATGTAGGTCTGTGGTTAACTAAATTTAGCATAATTCAGATTATAAGATTATATATTATATAAGCATATAATCTGAATCATCTGCTACGTTCACTAGACATAAATTCATCCTTCATTTCCATATTTACAAATAGTAGGAGAGATTGAATATTAACTCTTAGAAACTGTCCATCATCAGAGTAGTTGCCAGCCCAACTTTAAGTTTAGAAAGAAAAAAAAAATTTGATGTAGACACCTACCTTTATACATAATCTTAGCAATTATGGGAACACATTTTTTGTACTGATAAACTGGTGCAAACCTATTTGAAGAGACAGGACTTTCTGTATAATTATCACCAAGGTTTCCACTGGAACTCCTGGACTGAATTTGCTTGCAGTTGTTCAGCTGAAACATTCTCCTGTTGAGAATTGTGAAGCTTCATTTCCTTTAAAACTTTCCAGGGACAGGATGTCAGTCTAGGCAGAATGCCCTCAAGGGGATCCAGGAGAATTCCAAACAATGCATTTTAAAAGGCCTGTCATTATAACTGCACTTTTGCATTTCTCACAAAAAAAAAAAAAAAAAAAAAAGGGGGAAACTTTCTTTTTGCAAGTGTGATTGATGCTTTGACTGTTTTTTTTCTCATAGAGGATGACAAAAATATCAAAACATTGCAGTCAAGGGATTTTTCTCCATGAAATACCTACCTATCAGTATAATATAAAGCTTCAGTTCTTGATTATATACTATAGGGTGGATTTCAGGAGCAAAATATTGGTTTTGACCACAGTGGATCCCTACATCTTAGTGCTAAAGAGTGCTGTTGGCTGTTGTATTACAAATTTCAGGGGAAAATTGTGATTTAGATCATCTGAGATGACTGACAGGCACGATGTGGGATGTCTTCTCACTTGCTGTAGAGAAGTTTCTCATTTATTGCAGGGTCAAGAAGCCTCTTTTATGGCTGACATATTAGCCAGGATTCTGGGAAACTTTATTTAATTATTCAGCTATCCCAAGCTGTGACAACGCAAGCAAATTATTTAGGTGGAAATTTGCCCCCACCTCATTTTAGCATCTCCCTGAAGTGCCAGCACTGGCAGAATTTATATTCTGTGTCATCCCTGTAGGTAACAGTGAGAGACAGAGGGGATTCAGGAAGAAGCTGAATCCAAATCAGATCTGATTTTGGGAGGTACCTGCCTCTCTTTTTTTACCTACAAAGGGACCTCTACAGCTCTCTGCTTAAAAAGAGCAAATCTAGCCCTTTATATCTTGATTTTCCACTTGCAGAAGGGAAAGCATTTCCATGTTTTCGTATGTTCTGGTATTATAGACTGTTTCCCCAGGTTTTTGTAAGTCAACACTTCTGTTGCTGGACTTGGGCAGCAAATGGCCTTATGAAAATACCTGGAAAGAAGAAAAAGGCATGTTTATGTAGATAACATTAAACTTTAAGTCATGGCATTAGAATTATTAAGAGGAGTCTCCAAAACATTTGGTTGGAACCACTTGCTGCTCTCCATTCTTTTTAGTCTGAAAAGCTAACCCATTTGTTTACATGCCCATGTCGAACTGATTGCCCTTCCTCTGTGCAGCTCAGGAATTGTACACATCACCTGATCCTGGTGGTAGATCCCTACACTCCCAGCAGTGACACTGGTTACTTCAGTGTTTCTATTAATGATAAATTTAGCCAGCTAAAAGGATGAGGCTTGTGCCCTCAGGTTGATGCTAAATTGAAATTACCACTTAGCCTGCAATGCATTGCCTACGTCTTTATTAATAGGCTAAATTCCAGATCTGACCTTTCCAAAAGTGCTGAATTACTAAATTGTGACACAGACAACAGAGCTCCTCTTACAAGGAGAAGTGTATTATGCAAACATGTAAGGTCACCTAGAGAAGAATCCGGCTCTGGCTATCATGTAACCCGTACACACAGGTGTTTGCCAAGGTGCCATGTCAATCCACAGCTGTGGATGGCTATGGATAGCTAATCCATAGCTTCAGGATAATGTTCCTCCACTGTCCCGGCCCTTCCCATACCACGGTCACTCAGAAGATGGTTCAGGGGTGTAACAAGTGGTTCTGCACTGTGGTACTTAGAATACAGTCATACCCCTCCTAGCTGAACTATGTCTAAATGATGTTGTGCTGTTGATGTGTCCTCAGTCAGGTTAGAGCTCTTTGCTTCTTGCTGTTGAAAGTTCCATTCAGAGGGAAAGGTTCCAGTCCCCAGAAAACAAATTAGAGTGCTTTTTTTTTTTTTTGTTCAGTTATACACCTATCACAGAACCACAAAATGGTAGAGGTTGGAAGACACCTCTGGAGAACATCTGATCTAGCCCCTGCTCGGAGCATGGTCAGCTTAGGGCTGTGTTCAGTGACATTTTGGGTGTCTCCAAGGAAGGGGACTCCACAGACTCTCTGGGTAACCTGTCCCAATGTTTTATCACACTCACAGTAAAAGTTTTTTCCTTACATTTCAGTGAAAAATGGGAGACTGGTCTAACATTTATATGTAAGAGAAGAAGTTCTAAACACAGCTCCCACACTGGTGTGTTCCTGCACAGATGCTGCTTTCAAGCATGAATATTTTCTTACATAATTGTTGAGTAACAGAGATAAAATAAGAAATGGTCAATGAATTAATAGCTCGTGAGCCACTGCCATTAACTAGGGAGGCCAATATTCCCTTTATGACTGGTGTATTCAATTAAACAGAGCTCAATTCTGCTCTGGCACTAATGTGCTCTGGAATAAATGTGGTGTAAATGACAAAACAACACAGCATGGTGGATTCTCTGCTAAAAATAATCACCCACATCCCACATGGCATCTTGCGCTCATCCAGTTTTGGCCACAAGTGAAGAAGTCTGGAGATAAACAAATATTGGATGACTACTTGCAGTGTTTGCTAAGTCTTAGGGAAGCTGCAATGTGTCCATGATGAAATTGGAAATGCAGGCGAAGGTAAATGCTTGTAATCCTGCTGGTGTGGGCTCAAAAAAGGAACTGTTTCCTAAAGGGAGATGAAAGTCCCAGAAAAAAAGAACTCCACTGGTCTTAGCATAGAGAAGCAACCAATGGACCAGGCTAAATTTTCATTTTTCACTTTACCAAAAATGAAGGCATTTTTGTTAAAGATATTATAAATTTATGTTATAAGGTTGAGTAAAAAAGTAGGGCTGTAATAAAGTTTGAAGGTCTGGGGCCCCCAGCTGTAGCTAAACACACTGAGGTGAGTTGCCTGCATGATGTGGTGCAATTGCTTAAGGCCTTGCTACGTGAAAGTTTTAGGTAAAATACAATAAAATTATCTGAGAAGTTTCTTCTGAGTAACAAAGTCCAGTTACACTTGAATGTGATTTGGTGTCTTGTTGCAGAATAGAAGCTACTAGGGAAAAATGGGGAAAAAAAAGATGAGTTAGAAAAAGCAGCACGTGAAGGAGGGAGGCTGGTGAGGAAGGAATGAAGAGTTGCAGCATCATGAAATACAGTCAGGTGCAGCCTCAAGGATGGTATGAAACCCAGATTGGGGTCTTGAGAGCATCCCAGTGTCAGCAGGGCCTGAGGGTTTCCCATTGTAGATCCCACCCTGGATACTCAGGCTCAGGCTAGTGTTTATTATCCACCCTTAGGAACTGAACCCAGCTGTGGCTGATGCCCTCAGTGCCCGGCAGAGTGGCTACATTCCATCAAACAGGTTATTCCTCATGAACCAGTCTTCCAAATTTCCCTGTCAGTCAGGGATGGAACTGGAAGACAGGATTTATACCTAAAAGCTACCTTTTTTTTATTGCCAGTCTCACTTGAAGTGAGACTGACCAATGCAGCCCATGAAATCATATGTAACCCAAAATAAATTTTTCTAAAAGGAAGATTTTTACCAAAAATCACAATTTTAATGTCAATATTTTCAGAAGTCCCTAGAAAACACAGTAAAGCTGCCACTTACACTACTCTAAACAAGCATCAAAAAGCAAAAGCTTTTGCTTTGCACAACTTGGATGCCAAGTCACTTCTTCGGCAAGAGAGGCAGGATAAGATCGATTATTTCCATTTTACTGCACTCGGCTGACATCACTGGGTGTGCCATGCCAAATAATCCCCAGCTACATTTTCATCAGCAATTCACTATGATTCATTGGTCACTGCCTTTTTGTTCCTCAGATTTATTTTAGAAAAGTGATATCCATTTTAGAATGGATGATGTTAATTCTTCTTTGATAAGGACTCACCAAATAAAGCTGGGTTTTGCCACAACCTATAGCCATGATTCTGGTTGTGCTTTTGGTGTGTGAAACTAACTCGTGGTGAGTATCCAAGAAAGTGCTTCTGAGTTCTGTCTGCAATCAGGATGGAAATAGACTGAAGAAATTTGTACCATCCTGGTCTTTTGAAGCCTCATCTGTCAAGGCTTGAATTTCTAAAAGTTAAAATCCCTTGATAAAAGTTAAATTCCCTTGATATCTGTGACTTCTGTAGTTTCTGTCCAAAGTCCTCAGCCTGAACGTCCAATACGCTGCAGGCCCATCATTGCAAGCAGCCAGTTTCTCTAAGCTCTGCATATCCCATGTTGACCTTTCCTCTCCTCCCACAGTTCCCAGACTCATTCTAGTATCTGGCATGGCTGCAGCTCCAGATGCAGTGTTGGCTTGCTCAGATACCTCCTGCAGCTTTTTCTTGTTATTTTTTCTTGTTACCCTCCCTTGCAGACACATCACCATGTCACTGTGCTGATGAAATCTCCCTACCCCCTCTGGTGTTACCTGAGACCCCACACCTCCACCTGCCCCATAACGTGGGTAATTCTGACATTGACAGGCAATGGAGCCTGGCAGAAGCAGAGTTATAGAATGACGCAGTTGGTGCTGAGGATGCAACAATCTCCACATACACATTTTGGAGTGGAAGCTTTTGGTCCAGCCTGGTCCATGGGACTGGACATGGCTGGAGTACATTAGCAGTATCTTGGAATTGCATTTTCTTGTTCAGTTTCAGGCAGAAGTCCCATTTGGGCACTCTCATTCCCCTTTGCAGTGAGGGATAACCAAGATGCTGGGGTGAATCCCTCCCCAGAATCCTTCCCAGCACTCATTCCTGAGAGAGGAGTCGAGACTGAAACACAGCCATGTTCCTCTATGTAAACACTGCAGTGTTTGGGCTGTTTTTTAACTAGAGGGTAGCAAAATTTACCAGTTTATTCTTCAGTAACAACAGACCTGACTGTGCTGTACAGAAGCTGTACTTGCTATTGAAAGCTCTGTAGTCTTCATAAGGCTCTTACTAAGTTGGGAGCTGCAGCTTATTGGAAAAGGCTCTTGGTGCAAACACTCCAGACAGGGCTGTGCCCAGATCAAATGATATTTGTTATGAGGACAGTTGGGCAAAGAATCACAGGGAGGGAAAGAAAATACCTCAGAAGACAGATTAAAAGGTCACCTTTCAAGGGCAAATAATTAAAACTGTGCAGTTTGTTTTTATGTAAGAATCATTCTCTACTCTCTGTTCTTATCACAAACCAGATCTCTTTGGGGGGAAAATGGGGAATTTATTAAGCAGCTTGTGCTGTTCCTGCTACAGAAAAGAAACTTTGTCATAGCTAAGCATATCATCTTCCTTCCATATTTTCAGATCATATGCAAATTTTACTGAGGAATATGGTCCTGTGCTGAGTGAGAAATAGATACCTCTACTTGTGTTGCAAACTGATGAGATAATATTTTTTTCTGACTTGAGATGCTATATTAGGAGGAAGAGGCACACCTCAGGCAGAGAGGCAGAGCAGTGTGTTTCATCAGTAAGTCAATGAAACACAAGTGGGATAGTGTCTCCAAAGCCCATCTTGCTTGGCTGTGCTTCTCATTCTTGCAATGGCCCTGTGAACTGAAGGCCTTCTCATAACCCGTGAGCAGAAGACAACAACAGTACAAAGCATTTGAACAGGTCACTGTCATCAGTGGTGGAGTCACTTCAAGATGTGATTTGCTTTATCCAAAGTCAAGGGGCTCATTGGCAGACTCAGCAGTTTTGCACTGACAGCCCCGGCAGAGGGGTGAATGTCCCGTTTAAAACAGCTGCCCCACATTCAGAGGGGTGATATTAGGACAGATTCCCCCACCTCCAGAGGCAGTGAGGGATGTATGCACTGCATAGAACCACAAGAATCATCCGACTCTTGTGTTTGGTGCTAATTTGCCAAGGCTTTTTGTTTGTTTGTTTGATGAGGCTCATTAGGGCTGGTTGAAGGCTGCCAGCTCCTTCCGCTCAGACTGCTGAGCAGGCTCTCAGCTGCTCTGGAGAGGCTCCGTTCCAGCCAGCACTCCACACACACACCGAGGCCGGATGTTTCCTTCCCTTCATGATGGTTTTCTTTGTCTAGTTGATTGTGGACTTGATTTTTACAAGTGCTATAAAAAAACCCAGTATTCTTAATCTCAGCTGGATTCTTGCAGCTGTGGGGAGAGGAAGAGGCAGGGAAGCAAAGGCTCCATGTTTTCAAGAGCCAAAAGCTCCTACTCCATAATTTGTGCTGATTGCTGTCTGATACTTAAAGAAGGAGTTAATTAAGGTTCAAACTCTGTTCTCTTCCTTCCATGGTACAGCACAGCTATTTTTATTTGTGGTCTACCTGATAAGTGTCCTGTTTGTGCTTGCAATAAAGGCACATCTTGTTGCCTTTCCCACTAGGAAGCCAAGGACTCTCTCTTTTGATACTCAAATACAGAGGTTAAACTTTAAAGTTATAATTTCAAGTGCTTGAAGGGTAAGGGACATATGGATTCCAGTTATCCAGTCTCCTTTAGAGGCAACAGGCACATCAGCATGCACACAGCGCTCAACTGTTCCACTGCAAAGGGAAAATTTACAAGCATGTGAATGTAGAGGTGCTTTCACTGAACTTCTCACAGCAGTTTCCTGGGAAGCAAAAGGACGCCAAAACTTGGCACCAGCTTTGAATTATGGAGGACAGGGTGTTCCACCGGTGGGAAACCCTTTCTCTTCAGTCTCCTCCTAGCCCTCCTTTCTTTCCTGCACCCTCTCCACTACCTTTTGCACCAGCTTCTAACTTCTGGCTTATTTTCCAGCCCTTTGTCTGTTTCTGTCCATCCTTCCTTCACCTGCCCTTCTGTCCCACCCCCTGCTTTGCTATTACATTGCATCTCACTCCCAGTTGCCATTCCCCCCATTCTGTGTCGGATCTAGGCTGCCTTCTCCACTTTCCCTCTCTGTCAGGCTGCCAGCTGCAGGAAGCACCGAAAGCACAGGAGAGGCAGCTTCATCTTCTCAATCCTGGAGCTTGTCGTGTGAAAAGCCCCTGAAGGAGCAACAACCACAGGTAAAAGTCATGATTTGCTGAAAGATACTCTGTACAGAGTAGGTTCAACCAGCAGAGGGACAACCCTCACAGAGGAGTTCAAATATCCTTTGCCACAAACAAATTTGGCATCAAATCAACCCTAATAAAGATCATCCTAACAAGAACTTTGGAATTATAAACCGTCACTAACTTTCCTTGGCTAAATTAGGGATAAAAATTATGATCACAGTATTATATAGGATCCTTCCCAAAAATCACACACACCCCAAATTTTGAAGCCTGCAAGAATTCTCAGTGCAAGTGTTGTCACACTTGGTTTGGTTTCTTTTTTCTTTTTTTTTTTTTTTTTGATGGGCAAAATCCTGTATTGCTCTCTCTTTTCTTTAGAAACACTTGAATTACTTTTACTGAATCTTCTGTAAAAAAATCAGCTTGAGGGTTAGACTTGTACAGGCATGGGGAAATATCAGCAAAAACCAGCAATTCTAGCAATCACTGTAAACACAGGAAAAACAAGTCTTTTTTCTTATCAGATGGTGGCTGTGACTCCCTGAATGCCTTGCTACAAGGCACAATGAAATCCTGACTTCCATGAAAGCATCTGACTCCTCATATATAAATAGCTTTTTCTAAAAATTAAATTGGTCTCTCTCTCTAGCTCAAAGGAGATGGGACCAAACCTTCTGAACCCTTTTGGAGTAGACAGGTACAATAACTGGTCCCCCCGACTTGCAGGAGCAAAGAAATTGTGGCTTCCCTGATATTTGGATTTCACTGTATGGCAGCTGGTAGAGTCCTCTGAAATGAGTTTTTCCCAGAAATATAATAAAGTAAAACTGGAACATAAATAGAAACCATGAAAAATATAAATCTGAAGGCAATGAAAATGCCAATACATTAAATTTTCAATTTAATCAAAGTCATGGGTCATTTAATGCAATATGAAGAAAAAATATTGAGAAATGAAATCATGGCAGTTTCTTCTGCTGCAGTTTATCTAAAAAGTTCAGATTATATTGACTGCCTGTAGATCTCAACTTGTTTTAAACAAGCTGACACAACCAATCTAAGGCATGAGGGATTGTTTGGCCTCTGTGAAAAAAAAAAAACAACAAAAACCAGTTAATAGAGATGCATGCATGTGCTTCCAGCAGTGTATGGAGTCCAGAGAAGTGTATGGGTCTCAGAAATAACTTCCTTTGGCATGAGCTGAATCTAAACCATATTAAACTCAATATATTTCTGCTGATTTTGGTACCTATAGTATTGGCTGCGAATGATTTAAGCTCCCAGCATTATAACAGCAAATATTTGACCCCAGGGTTAAGGCATGGGATTCTTGTGTGCACTCATAAAATGCTTGGGATCAGAAATGTGTTCCAATGTTCTGATTCCACCGTCTTTCCATTTTGTTACCAGGTCTTCTGTGCAAAGCTATTCAGAAATTTGAAATGATATTTTGATGCTGTGGTAGGAAATAGGGAAACATGAAAACTTTCCATAAGGCCTAACTACAAGTCATGAAAAAAAAACAAACCACAAAATAAAGTTGATGCTTCATATGAGTTCAAACTCTGCTAAACTGAAACACAGACACATCTGGATTTTAAATGGGAAGGACGTACAAAAGACGACTCTTGCTCCATGTGAATTTATTATATTTGTAATCAGAAAATGAAATAAATTGTCATAGAATCATGGGATGGCTTGGGTTGGAAGGGACCTTAAAGTTCATCTAGTTCCAAATCCCCTACTCTGGGCAGAGACACCTTTCATTAGACCGGGTTCCTCCAAGCCCTGACCTTAAACATCTCAGGAATGGGTCGTTCACAGCTTATGCTTTTTGTTTGTTTGTTTCTCCCAACAACAGCGTTAAAACAACTTCCCTACTGGATTTGTTTCATGTCGGCCTGGGACAAGCCACATTTGCACACTGCACAGAAGTTCTATGCAGGGCTACCTTCCTCCAGAAGCCTTAACTGCAGCTAAGAAAACTTACTGTGGGCTTTGTTTTCCACTTAAATGGAAAAGTGTTACATCTGCTTACTTCATCTAAAGCCAGACTCAAAAGGCATTTGATTCTGCCTGCTATCAGGGTAAGTGCTATGGCTCTGAGACTGTCACATCAGAAATCACCCATCCACACTGCTGATCCTTTACACTGATTTACACTTCTTTCCCACATGTTCAACTTAACCGTAGGCTTGCTATTTCTGAGCAATCAATGAAACACAGATGATAGATAACTCTTTTCTGTTTCATTATTTTCCAGGTTTATCTCTCCAAGCCTGGCTGCACAACTGTAAATGGCAAACACAGCTCCAGCAATAGTCAGTGGTGGAATTTGATGGTTCTGTCCTCCACCAAATAATTTAAAACCTGCTTTCACCCTTGGAAAATCTCTCAATTAAAATCCCAATCACAATTTTTCTTGGGTCTCTGGATATCATTCAACAGACAGATTCAAGGGGAGAAACAGCTTTCTACTAAAAAGCAGGTGATGGTTCATCTCTGCACAATATATTACTGACACAACAAAAAATGCATTAAAAGAAAAAAGTGCCCCTTAGAATGAGGAAATTCAGAGCTTGCAAAGAAGCCAGTACATATTTTAGCAGGATGAAGTGACTGGGCATGTAATAATATTTTTCTTGCAAATTGTACCAAGATCACTTTAAACAGCTAACTAATTACAATTACAGTGTCTTTATTTTCAGGCCTTTAAAGGAAAAGTGTGCTTATGTAAGAATGAAAAGCAACAGAAATACTTATTCTTTAATATTTTTGAGCATTTGAATGTGATTTGTCACTGCATTTACATCTAGATGTTATGTGCATTAAGGCACACCAGAGGAATTAGGTTTCACTTAAATGACAATTCAGGCAAGATATTAGTTTTGTTCTGTAGCCTCTTTTAAGCTGGGATTTTAACATTCTGCACTGTCTGCCACACACAGAGACAGACGTTATGGTCAACATCTCCCAGTACCACCATATGCAAGATTGCTGGTTCTGAGTAGTGACTGGAATTGGAAGGTTTGCTGAAAATTATGAGGTTAAATAACAAAAACAAAACATAACCATACAAAGAAAAAGACCAAAAAAAACCACACACAAAAAAGGAGTTGTTTTTATCTGTCCTATTTTCTCAGGCATCCACATTTGCAAACTTTTCCAAGCATCAGTACTAGCTAGAAACAAACTTTCTCATGCATTAAAAGACAGAAGCTGAGCTTTGCATGTTCTGGGACCTTGGACTGTAGAAAGGGCAACAGAATAAATTCTGGGAATTGGCAATGGTCTGTAACAGAAATAGTTGGTGACAGTTGAAATAGCATCACGTTCCTTTGACTGTGTAACTTTGATATTGAAATTATCTTGCTGTATTCCCTTCCTCTGCAAACTGAACCTTATGTAATTGGAAAACAATAATCTAATATCATAATAGAGTTTTGTCATGGCCATTAGCCGGCATCTCCAGTGGAGATAAATACCTATTATTAGTCCAATCTGTCACAAGATCTTGCAACACTTAGGACATTCCCCCGGGTCATCACTGCACACACCTCCTATAGTAAATCTTAAATTGTGACAAATAATGTCTTTTTCCTGTGGATGCCCAGTGTCTTCTATATCTGTTTTTCTTCCAGAACATAACAGGTTTTTTCCTGCAGCAAGGAAAATGGTGGTTAATGAATGATAGAAAAACATAATTTATCCTATTAAAGGCAAGGCTTTTCTTTTCCTGTTTCAGTATGGTTTAGACCTCATTGATGCAGAAACAGCATGATAAATATTTTATGAACAGGATCCAGCAAACACACAGTGGTAGGATGCTGCAGTGATTAAAGGAAGTGTTTAAACTTAGAGATAGATTTTGAGTCCAGCTGCCACAAAACAATGCTTACTCATGCTGGAACAGGATGTCCAGAAGCCCTGGACAGCCCTGGCACGTGCATTCTTCTCCTTTTCTCCACCTTGCCCCCTCAAATGCCCTTCTGTTTCTCCTAAAAGGTCATCTGGTCAGGGAAGTCACACCACCAGAAGCAGCAGAAGCCCCCTGACAGACCCCCTCTGCCTCACCTGCAGCCCCCAAGCTGCAACCTGCCAGCAACAGGAGTAGATGTGCCAAAGAGCTCTGTGCAAATTACTCCTGCCAGGAAAATCCCCTACAATTCCAGCTGCGTTCAATTCCTCCCAGTTAGAGCAGAAATTTAACATCCTTCCTACCCTGGTTCTCTCAAGATCTTCCCACCAGGTCCAGGAAAGACATTATGACACCTGGCACAGGGAAAGGCTGGCTGCCTCCTGCCTGCCCAGCAGGACCCTCCTGCCAACCACCCTTCAGAGACTTACTGCTAATTGCAGCAAAGAGCTTCCAGCTCAGAGTCCTGCCACTAAACGGACCTCCCTGAGCATTACAAGGCTGTCACCTGGCAGAAAAACCACCTCTTCCTCCTGGGACCACTAGCTGACAAAATGGAATAAGGACACATAAGTCAAGCTGTAAGTTTAAAGCAGTTTTTACAAAAGCAAATCCCTTCCCCAAGAAAGAGGTGGTGGGAAGAGAATTGTGGTATTGTGAGTAGGAGGATGTTTACTTTGGAAAACATAGTGGCCACTCCGATATCAGGGTATTAGGAAGAAATTCTTCACTGCGAGGGTGGTAAGACACCGGAACAGGTTGTCCAGAGAAGCTGTGGATGCCCAATCCCTGGAAGTGTTCAAAGCCAGGTTGGATGAAGTTCTGAGCAACCTGGTCTAGTGGAAGGTGTCCCTGCCCATGGCAGAGGGGGTTGGAACTAGATGAGCTCTAAGGTCCTTTCCAACACGAAACCATTCTGTGATTCTTTGATTACATAAGCATAAATTTCTCCACGCCAAGCAAAACCATCTCCATGCCAAGTCAAACAACAGGATAACTCAGTTGCTGAGAAATGCGGTGTGAGAAACACTGGGGCAGTGGATCAAGACAGCTTGTTCCCTTACCCTCAGTGTATTACTGAGTGCCTGCTCTTGTGGGTTGAGCTTGGTGGGTTAAAAAGAAACTCACGTGTTCCCTCGCACGGTGAGAAGTAATTCCTAATGCACTTGCATGTTATGCAAGACTGAAGGCAAGTGGCAAACTAGCGGAAGCAAAATCCATTTTGTTATGACTCAGTCAGTGGGAGAAGGCTGGGAGTCAGCCAGAGGTTAGAGATGGAATTGCCTCTTTAAGCTGCTCACCCACAGTGGTAGGGCTGGAGCAGGAGCGGTTCACTTAATGCTCTGCAGCGTCTGCCCTGCTGCAGGTTCTTTCCTCCTTCTCGTCCTCCTCCTCCTCCCCCTCCTCGTGCTATCTCGATCCACACAGCACCATCCACTCAGCACATTCAGTGGCTCCTGAAGAAAAACTCAATCTCATTTTCCTTTTCCCATTGGTTTTGCAGTTTATTCGATGTTCAGCAGTGAGGAAAAGGCCAAGCAGCAAACTCCTTCCTTGCTACTGGCTCACAAACCTTCAGAGGAGCCCAGTGCAGTAACACAGACCAAATCCCACGGGCACAACAGCAAGGCCTGGAAACACGGCTTGGGCGTGGCTTTTTCACTCCTCTGTGAGCCTGTGTGTTCCTGCAGAGTACACAAACTTTCCCAGAGAAATCTCAGTCACTGCGACAGATCCGTGGAACTGCTAATAAAGCTGCTTCTGCTGACAACCTTCTGTCCCCTCCCCTTCCCACTCTGGCCCCAAAGCCCTGCATGCAGAGGCACTGACTGATGGGTGAATACAGAAAAAATGTAAACAATCCTGTGAGCAATTTTGATATTGCTGTAAGTGCTGAAAGTGTCATTGACCAATCTGATGCTCTTGGAGGGTAATTTTTGTCTCACAGAAAAACCTTTCTTACACTTTCTTGCTTTTTCCATGACATTTATATGACTCAATTTTCTGCAACAGCACCTTAATTTGGTCAATTTAAACATTAGCTTCTAGGCAGGGTTGAATTATTTGCAGATGAAATAACACATAAATTGGATTAGTTTTTTAGAATGTGGTGTGGATCCCAAATTATGCTTTTGTTCTAACAGGAAGGTCAATGCTTACTAAAAAGGTGCGTATCCAGTAATAAAACTTAGCAAAATCTCAGGAAAACACTGCTACTGGTTTCTTAGTTGTTTTCCCTAGTGAATCAAGTTCATGCCCAGCATGATGCGTGACCCCTGATATGGGCCAGGCTTAGGAAAGAGCCTAGGTTGGCACAAAGACAATTAATGATGCAGTCTGTGTCTTGTTATCATGTGTCAAAGCAAGACATTATGGTTTAAAGTGATTCTTTAATGGAATATCAGGCATCCAGATACCCTCAGAGCAGAAATGGCAGAAAGACGGAATGGAAATAGAAACAAATTGGAAAAAACATTGGAAAGGAATATTTATATATTTGGAAGGAGGGAAAAAAAGACTGCAAAATGCAAAGTAAACTGAGGACTTTTTGTCAGGAGTACATGCCTGATATTTGGTACTGAGAGCTTATTCTCCTCTATCACTCTGAAGTCATGGGAAAGTCTAGATTCTCACTTCAAGCAATTAAATTAATCCTTTTTTTTTTTTGCACTTGTTCTTTGTTTCTTTAGCCGCATAATGCCATGAATTGGTATCAGCCCAAATTGCTTGTATCAGCTCATTTATCTGCAAAGGCCACAAGCTTTCAACCCAATTCCTCTTCATTCATTGTCCTGGTGCAGTTATCTTTCAAGAATGCACATTAATTTGTGCTCAGCCAATGTTTGGATTTTGAAATATACTTGGATGTGTGTGCAGTGTCAATGTTTGATTAATTTAATCAAGAAATGCAAAGGTGGATTTATTTCCCGAATCATTAGGCTTATGAGGTTTTTTTATCATTCGGTGTTTCTACCCACAATACCTTTTAAAATATACTTTGTCACCCCACAGAGGTGATCTAACACGGCTGGCAGGACGATGGGGAGCCAGGCAGATCTATCTGTGGGCCTCAATCCAACATCTGTGTGAGGGGAAATGGGCCAGAATCTTCCTTCTCCCCACGTGCTTCTGAACAGGGATTTGGTTTATATGACTTGGTTCTTCAAAAATTATTAATACAATATATAAAAAAGCAAATGCGCTTCCCACCACGGGGGTTAAGGGCCAGAGAAATGCTATGGCGCGTCTTAGGACATGTCCCTCAGAAGGGCCTGGACCTTGTGGTTCCTTTATGACCTTCTCCAGACCTTTTGTCTTCCGTAGAGGTAAGAAAATCCATAGAGGTGGGATGAAAAGAAAATACCTTGGAGCTCCTGACACTAAAAGCAGTATGGACAGCAGGCTTTGAAACTCCTAAGCTGGAGCAGAATTTGGTTTCTGAATTTGCAAATTTTATGTACTTCAATGCTATAGTCAACTTTGATGCTTCAACATCAGCTAAAATCCTTGATCCAAAGCTGTCAGGCCCATGACATTTATAATCAGCTATCCCTACCACATCTAACCTCCTTCTCTCCCAAATACAGTGTTGGTAGTTAAGACTTTTCCATTCTTTAAAAAAGATCCTCTTAATAAGGACCCTTTTTTTTTTCTAAAATTGGGTTCCATTAGAGTAAAGCTCAGCCAGGCAAAGGTAAAGCTCAAACTACTTAAAATCCCGTAAGTGGTTTTGTTTAAATTCTCAGAGCCTGTTATATAGCTCAGCCTGCTTTAAATGTTTAGAGTAATTTAAACCTCAATCAGGCTCATGACTGCCCCACGACTGAAATGGGCACACAAGTGTGCTACTCATGGCATCAGTTCAAGGTCATTGGAAAAAAATCACTTATTCTTTGTTTCCACATCTTTTGTCTTAAGTCCCTTGTCAAACACTACCACCAGAGTAAAGTGATTAGAAGAACATGAGTAGAAACATGGTGCATACTGCTTAAAATTCTTGAATCCATTAGTGTGCAACTTTAAAGAGATGTGTCTTAGAAGTACTATAAGAAAAAAAATCTAAGGTCAGTAAAAGAACTGTGTTGTATAAATCTCTGCATCTAGTGGAAGGTGTCCCTGCCCACTGCAGGAGGGTTGGAATTGGTTGATTTTTAAGGTCCCTTCCAACACAAACCATTCTGTGATTCTGTGATTGTATGATCTGATAATCCTTTATGTGTACCAAAAAAAAAAAAAAAAAAAGAGCAGGAAGATCATAACTTTCAATGACTGAACAGTATTATTCGATATGTTGCTGAAAAAGATCCATAAAACAAGTAAAGTTTGGAACTTCTCTTTTCAGAAAACACAGGTTAGAGCTCAAAATTTCTTTTCAGAACTTGTAGGGAAGTTGTAGTCATAATCTTAATTCTCAGGATTTCTTTCAAACTCTTTTGTCCCTTGAAGAAAGCCTTGGCCTTCAAGTTAAAAATCCAGTAAAAGGAGTTTGAATCTGAATGGAATTTGACGAAAGGTGACAGAAATTCTTAAACAGAAATTCTTGAACAGAAGTGTTAAACAAGAGGGTTTGCTACAAGACTTCAAATCCAGTAGATGAGTGGTGTGTAATGGAGGACATGTTCAGAAAATATGTTTTCTCTTTCATGTAATTTTGTTATCTAACCTATTAATCTACACAATGTAGTTAATCTTAGCAACTATAATGAGCTTTGTTAATTTGTATCTTGCACCTTCAAAATAACAAAAAGCCATCAGCTGTGAAGCCAAAGATCAAATGTAAATATTTTAGCCCATAACAATTTCAGTGCATACCATGCCATGGGCTAACAGCATTTGTGAGTAGAGGTCAAATCCAGTGGCAGCTGCACTTCTCTTTGCAGGATCTCTCCCTGCTTGCAGCTTTCAGTCTGGGATGGGACTGACCTTGTTCCTCTTTTTAAGAACACATATCCCTGCTGATTGCTGCGATGCAGATGATGGCTGAAGGAAGGAGGAGGAACAATTAGGGAAAAGAAGGAAAGAGGACAGAAAAATAGAAATGTGCAGTTATTCTGGTCCTCACTTTCCTCCTACATGCAAAGAGCAGCAGGAGAGAAGCAAAAAAACATCTTTTTCTTCTGGAAAAATAGCACCAAAGCCTGTGCAGCTGTTCTTTAGCTAAGGGTCTGGTCTCTGAACAAATCTCAACAAATCAAGTACTTCTTTCTTCCAAGGTACACGCACAATCCTCTTTTATTACAGTTTGGATATATTCTCTGAAGCCCTGGGATCCTGACTTCTTTTGGGGGTGTTTTTCCTGGGAACCCCTGTTATTCTTCCTGCCTACAGAGTGTTTACCACCATGGGGGATATGTGTGTATCTCTCCAGCTAAGCAGAACTCACCTAGAAGCCCGCCTGACGTTGGCGGGCCCTGGAGTGCGACAACATTGACGACTGAGGTGGTGTTTGGGCCTCAGAACTACTTAATTTATTAATGCAGATATAGCTATAAAGTTCAACCGTGCAGTCACCAGCTCACTGTGGCTGATGACACCCATGACTTGTGTGCAAACCACGATGCTGCCACACTGATCCTGCCTACCAGTGATGCCCAATGGCCCTCTGTGTACTCAGCCATTAAAATGTACCTGCCTTCAGCAGGAGCCCTCCTGGACTCCTGTGAGTTTGCTGACTACTACCAGCAGAAAACTGTTTTATAGACTGCAAATTGGCAGTCGATGTTACTGTCACGTTTCATCTGAGCTGCCCCAAACGTATCACTTGCAGGGCTTAGCAAGTGATCTCATGTGGCTTAGGGAAAGTCAGCCAGATCTTCCCTGGAAGTGCTCAAGAGCAGGTTGGATTGGGCTTTGAGCAACCTGGTCTAGTGGAAGGTGTCCCTGCCCAGGGCAGGGAAGTTTGAACTGGATGGTCTTTATGGTCCCTTCCTACCCAAACCTCTCTATGGTTCTAGGAAACCTGCCGGCTTCGTATCAATAAAGTGAGGACAAGGTCTTCTTTTCATCTCTCTTTCCCTCTCCTGGGAATTCCTGAAGAATACTTTAAACATCCCTTAAACATAAAATAGCTCAAGTCACTCAGAACAACATGTCCTTGCCTCTTGTGATATCTCAGAGCCAAACTGAGGCACATTTTTCCCAGGTGGTGCTTCTACCTCAAGGGCATATGGTAGAAAGGTCTCCCCACGTGATGGGGCATCTCTTCATGGCACCAGGCCATGGCTCTGGTCTTCCCCTCAAGAGCCCTCATACAGAAACTCAAACAAGCCAGAGACCCAGCTAGGCTTTGGCAAGTTTGCTTTTCATTTTTCTTCTGTTAGGGTGACAGGAGCAAATGAACAATTACAGCATTTTTAGTCCAGCTGACAAATTACATGTTAGCTCAATTTAGCCTAAGCACAATTTCCTAATCAAAGTCAAACCAAAGCAACCAAACAGGCTTATGTTTTCTAAAATTCATTAATCCTATTTGTTTCACCTCTCCAGATCCCTATTATTATTCCATGTCCTCAACCAAAGAAGAGAGCAGGAGAGTTTTGGGTTTGTTTTCTGGTTCTTGGTGTTGTGGGGTTTTTTTGCCTCTCTTCAAAGGAGTCTACACTAAAATGGTTACAAATAATTAAAGAATGGAAATTCCATGGACTGACCAAATGCAAATAAGCTATGCAGCTTATTTCAAAGCTGGATGTGAATTTAAATAAGGCTCAGCTTTGTGGAAGCTGCCTCCCTCTGATGGATATTTCTGTTTTGGATTTTAAAAAAAAGCATAATTTCTTACTATTCACTCAGCTCTGCTATTAATACAGATATCCTGTCAGAGTCAGTGCCAAACTGCAGGGAAGTTTGTGGGGTTTTTTCTAAAGCCAAAGAACACCAAAAAATGTCACAGAGAATGAAGGAAGAAGAGAGGTAGGAGCTTAGAGGTGTTTTGCTCAAAATCTGATAGTGGTTCCCGAGGGAGCAGGATCCAGAATAACCATCTGTGTGAGTGGGGAGATGCCTCGAGCTAGTCATTACATGATACTAAGCAGAGAAGTTGTGTTTGAACTTCCAGGTTGTTCAAGTTTTTAGAAGCTTGAGGCAGAAAAACAGGTCCATGGGATGCCACACCTGGGGCTATCTGCTGGAGGTGAAAATTATATCCATAATTTAAAAGAATGAATCTTAACTTAAAGAAAAAGAAGTTTTCTTTAGAAAGACGTGTCAAAGCCTGGTTAATTCTAACAATCATGTATATGTGAATCATACATTCTAGTCATACAGATAGAATGAAAAACTGCCCTAGATTTAGGTGCCTAGAATAATTTCTGATTTTTATTTCATTAGTTTATTACTATTTTTATGGGTTTTTTAAATAGAATTACTTGTTTTGCTTTGTTTTGTTTTGTTTTGTTTTGTTTCCTATGAAACATTTCAGGGATTTAGGACTCCCCTTTTGCTATCTGGTAGGAAATGCTATCTCAAAGATTTTGAGTTCTTCTACCCTGTTTTCTCATGTCATGGGCCTTCTGCAACATGTTTGATAGGAGAAATTGAGAAAGAGCTAACTTGAACCTGATTTTTCTGCTTCTGTAGGAAGTAATTTTTTAATTTTCATGTAGAAGATAGAGGGTGTGGAATAAAAATAACATATAAAGTATCACCACTTGAGTTTTGTAAACAGCCAACCACAGAGCTGTGAATACACTTGATCATTTTGTTGTTTTGTTGATCAGCAGATAGTAATGCCAAATCTTTGGTCATCACTGACCTTAACCAAACCAGATGTCTAAGGGCAGAAACCAGATCTGTTTTACTCTTAGAAGCATAACTGTGTTTACTTAAAGATTCTGTGGACCAAATGGCATCATTTATTCTAAATTTAAGTATCTCCCTTGGTGAAAGGAGGTTTTTTTGGATGTAATAGAATCATAGAATGATTTGGAAGGGATCTTAAAGATCATCCAGTCCATGGAAGGGGACTGGATGTCCCTTCCTCTGCCATGGAAGGGACACCTTCCACTAAATCAGGTTGCTCAAAGAAAGCTCCATCCAGCCTGGCCTTGAACACTTCCAGGGATAGGGATGGGATTTTGGACTTAAGGACCTGCCTCAACCTAGATACTATTAAATTATATCTACATCTTCTTGCAAGACCTTGCTTGACTGTAAATTTTATTTTAAAAAAAGCTAAGGTACTGGAGAGCACCTGGACGTCTGTCTGTGCCTCACCCCTTCCCTCCTGTCAGCCCAGTTCCTCACAGGTAACACTTGCAGACAGTGGAAGCTCTAACTAAATCACTGGGACTGGCATTGTTTTCCTAGACTCAGAAGTTCGGAGAAGATAAATGACACTGGGTAGCTTTTGTAGCACATAAGGCTTTTCACCATGCAACTAAAATTAATTCAAAACCAAAGGGATCTATGCAATAAAATTCTGCTTATAGACAATGTCCAAATCACCATAGGAAAGACTGTTGGCCAAAACTCAATGAGGCATTGGCTCAGCCATTAAATACATCTAGATATTTCTTAAACACATAACAGCTGGATTTCTGAGGAAATTAGAGTTCCAACAGTCAAGAGTTCATAAAATTCAGGGCATAGTTAATTTTATCTTTGCCCCTTGGAGTTATTCACTTTAGGCATGCAATGCCCTTTGAGTGTCTATCCATCTGCATTTAAAACCAGATGCTTTCAATGCCTCTGTAATACCTGTGATATCCTTTAGACATCCATTTTAGGATGAAATGAACCCATCCAAAAAGCTGAATACTTCAGCAACAGAAAAGCCCACATGGCTATGACATAACATGGAAACTTGGCATTTGCTCAGAATCAGGTATGGGAGTAGTGATACATGATTATGGTGCCTTACAAGGCCATAATCTTTTTTCTCACTTTCATAAAGCTCCTTCTTTTCATATCTCTGCATAATGCAGTGAAAGACATGGAACAGGCTCGAATTCTACAAGGCAGAATAATCTGTCAAGTATTACTGAGGTGGAGGTATTGATTTTACTTTTGAGGCATGATGAAATGAGAAGGTTGGAGGTGGGCTGAATGGTTTGATGCAATGTCAGTCACATTCCTTCACTTGACACCCAGTGTCAGAGAAAACAAAACAAAACAAAACAAAAGACATGTTTACCTTTATTAGTAAACACAGATTGAAAAATCTGATAATATGAATTCCTATGGACAATGGCTCTTCACTGATTTGATGCCCTCTATTTGCTGTGCAAATTTATGGGACATGAGGAAGCAGTAAGATTTAGTTTTTAAACTTTCTCTTGACACATCATTTTTGACAGCTCTGATAACCTGGTTTCCTGCCACCTCCCTGTGATTTCGATTCAAACCTGACTGAGCACTCAGAAAAAAAATTTCATTTGGATGAGTCTCCAAATAACTTTGTGTACTTCTCTATCTTTGTCTGTATTTGCATGATTCCACTCATTTCAGTGAGTGCTTGCACAGCTTTGAAAACTTAGACACAAATTAATTAAACCAAAGCTGAGCTCATGAAGTGCTCCTGATCACTCATGAAAGTCAATGTGTCTGTGATGCAGTTTCACAGAGGAAGATGGAAAACTGAAGAGGCTTGATGGATACCTAGACCAGTACAACACACTGTAGCTAGATTTAATAGTGCACCCAAACTGATCTGTTCAGAGACAGCTCAGTTAAAAACAGCAGGGACTGCGCTTGCTTTGTGTTGGTGGTGAAAGGAGAACAGCAGTATCCTGTGGCATCAGCAAGATTCAAAGAGCATGAGAAACAAGCAAAGGGACTTCGCTTGAATTGTTAATGAATTATGGAAATTATGATGTTACAGAAGGAGCAAAGATAAAATGGATCATTCTCGCAACCAAAGAAAAGAGAGAAAACTGAAGACTGTGCATTTATCAGAAGAGTCGATTCTGCTGCTGAGAACATTTTGGCAATGACAAAATTAAATACCATGAATTATGGAGATTATTTAATGTGTGTGACTGCTCTGAATAGAAGAAGGTACAAAGGCATGTCAAAAGATTGGGAAAATTAGCAGCTGAATTTGGCAGCCGGCGAGGAAAGAAGGCCATGTGCAAGTCATCATGACAGCATAAACCGGTAAACAATTGGAGAGGGCTGAGACGTGGAGGGTGGGCGAGGAGATGAGCACTGGATTGATGCAGTAAGAGAAGACTGCACGTGTATGTGGTGAAAAAGCCTCTCAGAAAAATGGACAGAGAAATCACAGCAGTCATGCTCTGAAGAGGCTGGGAGGTGTGGGAGCAATCTAACAGAAAGTTGCAACAGTCTACAAAAAGTGGGTGCTAGAGGAGGGCTTGTTGAGGGTTGCTGAAATTGAAAGATCAGAAAGATTTGGGGTTATGTTCTTACAACGGTTTTGATGCAAGAAAACTACCCCGCTCCATACTTTCCATAAAAAAATACATTTTAGCAAAAATTCTGATACTATCATGTGTTTGCCTCCAAGCTAAATCTTCTCTTTTATAAATGATGTTATGCTTCCTCACAGAAGTAATTGTTTGAATGATTTAAATCCTTCTGTCCTTTGTAGGCAGAGCTCTTGGTTAGAATTCATCCCCACGAGGTACCATGATGTTCCCACTTGCAGGGGCTATACCTCAAAGGAATGTCACCAATGTAGCAGAGCCCTTGAAACAGGAACATGAGGCTGCTGACCCATTATTCCCATGGGACACCCATGAGAGTAAAATCACTGAGTTTCAGGACATTCAGTTTTTTAACTTTGGATATTTATCTTTAAAAGAGACCTTTTATGGGAAAAAATAGCTTTAATCAGCAGTCCAGTCTTGTGTTGGTGAAAAAAGTTCTGTGTAAATTCCTTAGATACTTCTGAAAAAGAGATCTGGGAGGGTAAGAAATGTCAAAACCCAGGTGGTATGAAATGGAAGGACAGTGGAGTCACTATTAATGGCCGGGTTGTATCGATCAATGAGATGGAAACCGATGGAATCGGTTGCAGTGGGTAAATGGGAGGGGGAGGAGGAAGGGAAGAGGAGAAGCAGAAGGGGAAAAAGCACAGCATGACAGCATTTCATAATGGTGGAGCTGTGCTCAGAAGAGAGCATATGGGGCAAAGGGCTGTGAGCACACCATTGTGATGAACACAGTGCAAAGTGCAAAAGCTTTTTATTTCCTTCTCTTCGCTTTCAGAAGCCAGATGATCCCACGCCTCCAAGGCACCTAATCAGTGTTAAAAGAAAAACAGTGAAAAAAAAAGTTAACAAAAAGAAAAAACCCAATAAATGCCGCTCATGAATGAACACAACTGTAACTATCCTTCTGTATGCACAGATCTATTAGTGTAAATATTTTAATTCAATTTATTGTTTTGGCCATAATTTCTCAGTGTGGCATGAAAGTAATTAAAATAAAGAGGTCTGCAGAGGCATCTAATTCCCTCTTCCCAGCTGTGTTCTGAGCTTAAGGCTGGTTACAGCTACAAACCAAGCAAAGAAGTTTTCTAAACATTTATTTCTTATCTGTATTGCAAAAGTGCCCTTTTTTTCCCCTCACAGAAAAGGGTTGTCGTGTCTCAGTTTGTCAGTGGAATTCCTTTCAATCTAAACCCTTATTTTATACAACCATTTTTATTCATAATTGTAGCTATGGGGCCTGATCCTATTTTCACACTAGAAGAGGCAGTCGATTTCAATCCAGCCAGTCGTGGTCAGACTTCTGTAAATGAGATTAGAATTGAGCCTATGTCAAACACAATAGAGCCAGAAAAAGATTTATTTCTATCATTGAACTCTTCGGGTGAGGATTTGTCCAATTAAAATGTATTATCTATTATACTTTGGACAGCATGACCAAACCAAACTAACATTCAAAATTGGATGTTTGGAAGGAAAAGATTTCTGGTTTTCACCTTCAGCACAGGATCATCTGAGAGCTTTTGTTCATCTGAGAACTTTTTTGCAATTCTGCAAAGATCGTGAAGACCTGCATCAATACCTTTGGCAAAAGGCCTGGGCTGTGTTCCGAAGAAAACAGAGGGTGCTGTTCTTCAGGGTGTTCTCAGTTTGAAGCTTCACACCCTTTTATAGCCATTGATGCATTGGCTAGAAAATTTATTGCATGCCCATGCCTTCAAGAAATTTGTGTTTCTGGAGTGGGCAGAGGCTGGTTTTCACTTCAGACTTGTACAAGGGATCTGCCAAATCCTGGATTTCTCCTGACCCCCATTCAGTAGTAATCAAAATAATCCCCTTTCTTTAGCACTAACGAGCAAACAGATGCAACCAAAACAACCAGCCTCACCCACAGCAGTGCACATCCCCATTTCACCAAAGCCCAAAACTTACCAGAATGACTCTTGCAGATTCCATTGCCACAACCAAAATGTTCTTGGGTGAAACAACTTGAGACATGGTTTTCAATAACTGAGGCTGTGTCTGTCTGACAGCTATTTCTGCAGAGCACCCCCAGGAGCAGTGTTTCCATTGCCAGGCCTCTTTATGAATTTTCCTGTTTGACCTTGAAGACATCCACTGTGTCTCTGCTGGAGGTGACTATTGTGCATGCCACCATTTACCCTGGATAGTCATGCCTGGACATCCACAGCAAGTGTCTAAAGTATTTAGCATCAGTAGCTACCTAAATGCCCAGTGAAATACCTGGAGGCATTATTAATTTTAAAGGATTCTAGGCATCCACAAATCTTTGAGAGTCTGAGAGTAAGCTTTTTTCATTCTTCTTTCATTCTTCTTCAGTATGTTGACCTTTATTGCTTTCCCTTGGCTTTCCCTCTGCTCCTTCAATTTCTTGAGGTCTCTACGATGCTCCAAGTATTTGATCCTGTCTCTCAAAAGACAGAGAAATCCTGATCCTGTGATGCTCTCAGGGACTTTTGCAGGTCCCTTCTGCTTCCACTGAAGTCTTCAAATAAAACTCCTTTTCATTACACTTTGGCATTCATTTTTGGATATGATACTAGGATAGTGTTTTCCAAAACTATAAAAAGAACATGAAAAGCTGATGTGATGAAGGAGGAAAGTAAACAGGAACACAATACTCCTTCAACTAAAACCTTTTAAACTTATATATTGCATTCTAAAGATGCCAGCAGTGCAGATAAAAAGGAATCACATAAAGAAATGTGAACCACGGCCCCCTTTGAAGGACTGCTCTGTAATTAGTTTTTTTCCTCCTGGCAGACTCACTGAATAACTGTTGAAAGAAACACTGATGGCATTGGAAGCAGGGGTGGAGCACTCATGCCACCCCAGCTCCATAGCCATCCTGCTGCCCTGCTACAGGGTCTCAGGGTCACATCATTACACTGATACCCACTCTCAAAGGCAGATTTCACTGTGAAATCAGTCGTTCGTTTGTGGATCCAGGTATGGTCACAGAGGTCACTGACCTTCAAGCTCTCCACTACGCATTCTAGCTGAGAAACGACAAGTGATCTTTAGAGCAGTCCTAAATCCATGCCAGTGCAAGGTGAAACAGGTTTTGTAAAGAAAACCTCTCAGTCTTTTCAGTCCACATCTCGCTCAAGTCAATTAAGAGCCGTTTTTCAGCACAGGGTAGGAAACGGCTTTTGAGGATGAAGGAGTGAGTGATGCCAGTCATCTCATTTACTGTTCACACCCACCCATCTGAGAGACGTATCTCAGGAACTGGCAATTGCTGGTGTCAGCTACCCCTTACAGGGCAGTTCCATGACAGCCAGCTTTTGCGTAAGCAAATATTAATTATTTGTATCTACTGCAGCTTCAGGAAGATTAGTGCAGCTTTTTAGGCTGTGCATAATGACTTCCAGACATGAGCTAGAAATAAAGCAACTCAAGAAATGTTGTTCATTATAAACATAAATGGGCATTACCTGTGTTTAAATAGGATATATGGCGGTATTAGTAGGCATTAATTATTAGTCATGTGGCATTTATAAAATCAGTATTTAGAGGGATAATTAGTTGGTAGCTTACATTCACAATTTCATGTTTACCCAATTAGGCGGTCAGTGTACTGGAAAGAAATACTAACTAATTTATCTGTGTTCAGAGACTACTTTTTGAAGCTTTCAGGTTATCTGGTAGTAGGAGGCTCAGTTTAATCACAAGTTCAGTGCCAAGGAATGGCAACTCAGCACAAAAACCTTCTCTTATTGGTGTATCACCTAGAATGCAATCATCTGACTCTCTGTACAATTATCAGGTGAGTTTTGTATCAAATTATTTTAATCTCCATAAAGTAAGTAACTGCAGACAATGATATTCTAAAAATAGTAAATAAGTGTATCTCATACAAGCTGGCTTTCTGATCAGTGTGGGAAAAGCCCCAACTCATTACTTATTTTCTGACCTTCTTACTTCCCACATGTTCTCATCCTCTTTATTTCCTAATAAGTAGCAGCTTTTCACTGACATTTTATCAAGCAGTTTTCATATTTTTTTAATATTGTGCAGCTTTAATATTGAAGTATACAAAATGTTAATGTTTAAATGATAGGCTTGTTCCATTGAAGATGCATCAGAAAATCGACATGTAAGACGCAGTTCAGACCACTTAAAAAATAGAGACCTAAAGCACAAAACTAGTCATCTCATCTCTGTCAGTGAGAAACAGGGTTTCAAAAATACGTTACATGGAAGCCTTCATCGAGGCTGTTGATGTGAAAGTGAGACCACGTGCTCCTCCCTGAGCTGAACAGGCATCCTGCTTTCATTGCCCAGGAGATGAACAATGTAGAGCTCTATTAATCACAATAAGGATTGCAATAAATCATAACAAGGATTCTGTCCCAGCCGAGGAATGAAGCAAAATACGAATCTGGGGCTGAATGCGGAGAGAAGTTAATTCATCAGGGAATTGTCAGCAAAGAATGTGCCTTAATTACTGATAGACTACCATGTTAGAGCCCTGAAACATGTCTAGGTGTTAATACAAAAAGCAAACAAGGTGTCAGCATGGAGTGACATGCTAATCTCATCCTGAGGTGCTGCTGGATATAAACAGCAATGCTGCTTAAATTCGTGGGCACCTCAAAGAAATAACGCATCCTCTTTGTGTGTTGTGCTGCCCCAGAAGTAACATCTGAGCCAACAGAAAAGCACTTCTCTGCCTTCCATACCGGAAGCTTAGGCATCTCAGAATGCTGAGATGGTATTTTTTAATTTGCCTTTCAGCATGTTGGGGGAGAACATGAGGTTTCTTGCACTCAAAGTAATCTGTGCAATCTTCTGGTCAGTCCTCTTGTGGGATATTAAGGCAAATGTAGTTGACAGTTGATGATTTTTGTATGTAACAGAGCTGTCAAGATTCCCTTTATAATAATGAAGGAAGGATTAGATACTTTTAGGCTGAAATGCCTTTTATCCTAAAGGACATTAGATGATTAATTCTTTTAAAGTGCAGACGAGGACACAAAGATGATGAGAGGGCTGGACCATCTCTTGTACAAAGACAGGCTGAGAGATTTGGGGTTATTCAGCCTGGAGAAGAGAAGCTCAGGGAGAGCTCATTGCAGCCTTCAGGCTCTTAAAGGGAGCTTGTAAAAAAGAAAGAGAATAACTTTTTACATAAGTAGGTAGTGATAGGACAAGGGGTAATGACATTAAACTAAAAGTGGAGAGATTTAGATGAGATATTAGAAAGAAATTATTTATTCAGAGTGTGGTGAGACATTGGCACAGGTTGCCCAGAGAATACGTGACTGCCATATGCTTGGAAGTGCTCAAGACCAGATTGGATGGGGCCCTGAGCAACCTGGTCTAAAGGAAAGTGTCCCTTCTAGGAACACCAGATGAGCTTTAAGGTCCCTTCCAACACAGACCATTTTATGATTCTGTAAGAGTTTTTCTTCAAGTGAGAGAATCTCCTTGATCTGTGATGCTGAATAAAGTTTTTCAGCTTATATTTTTATCCCAAGGTAAAAAATCCATGAATTTGAGAGTGTTAAGTACCTGAACTGTCACAGACACCAGCTAGCACCAGTTTCTAACCAAATTTAAGGATGTTTATTTAGGAAAAAGAAAGAAGTAATCAGTCACAACAATTTGTGCTTTCTTGCCAAGCTCCTTGCCTCTAAGTGCCATCTTCAGCAGTGTATTGTCGATGTCATTTATTTCTTTGTCTAAGTGCTATGCCAGAAACTTTTCTATCACTTCAGATTTTCAGCTTCAAACATATTCAAGTGATCTGTCTTCCCTTATCAATTTCTGCAGTCATTACTCCCTCTTTTGGATATTAAAACATTGAAGCTCGTACAAAGCAATTATTGCTCTTTTCTAACTTGGCAGCTTTTATTTGCAGTTATTACTGTTTTCCTTTCAAACTTTTTTCCTCCCAAACTTTTTTTTCTCCTTACTGCATTTTTTTATTTTACAGGTGACTGTGAGCTCTTCCTTCCTGAGGTGACCTACAAAGGATTTTTTTCTTTAATTGGACTTATGCTTTGTCTTTTTCTGGAACACAAAGATATTCTTCCTTTTTGTTTGTTTATTCACAGCAATTATTTTTTCTTGACTATTTCAGGAATGTCAGTACTGGCCTTTTCTGATTTTTCTGGATGTTACTTTGAATCTTCCCAAGGACAGTTATTATTAGCTCTTACATTGCAGCTGACTGGATATGGGTGTTGAAAGTTTAATCTGTTATCTCCATAAAATATAATTACTTGTACCCACCAACCTTGAAACGAGCCCATATTTATATAAAAAACCTAACTATTTCTCAGTGAAAGCAAAATTTACTAGCTACCCTGTCTCCTCCAGAAATGTTCTCCAAAACTGCTTGCTTCATTAGATATATATCATCTTCCCTAAATCTCAGCTAGGCTTTCATATCTATATACATGTGCCTAATATTAATAAAGTAAAATCTTACGACTTCCCACGCCCTCTCCCATAAAGAAACATGTTGTATCTAACTTCCATCAAAACTTCCCAAAGATTATTTCACTGACACTGTGCAGTTGCCTAGTTTGTAGTTTCTCATCCCGGTATTAGTGCTTGAAACTGATCAGGTGAATCAGACCTTAAATGCCTATTTTTCTTCTCTGGGCATAAAGGCAAGAAGTAACTCTTGCAGCAATGCACTTCGTTAGGTGAGATGAGTTCCATGTCTTGTCTCCATCCCCTCTTTTCCCTTCCCCAGTAAGTTTCTCTTGTCTTTCCTAAGCAAGGGTATGTGCTCTGCATCAGAACACACAACATGCACAGCTGTCCAGCAATACTGGCCTCTGTGCTGCCAGAAGCAGAATGACCTTGAAAACTTTATGCACAGTTTATGCCTTGACATACAGGGAGCACATGCAGTCTGTGACACTGGAACTCTATAAAACATGTGGCCAAGTGGTGACTTCTGCCAGCCCTAAGGGAATGAAGCCTGAGCTGCAGTGCACCCGTGCCATCACAACAAAGCATCGCGTAAAAGAAAAGCTCCTTGTGTCTCCGATGTTTACATATTCCACAGCTTATTTTAAAACTGGTTTTGGTGACCATCAGGGCCTTTATGTTAAGTATTTCTTCTCACTCCCCAGGTTTTTTTTTTTCACCCCAATGGATTCTTATGCCTCTCTTTTCTCAGTTTGTTTTATTACACTGAGTAGACCAAAATCTTCCAGTCCTCTCTTAACAGAGACACCTTTTTTCTCTGATCTTTTTTGTAGACCTTAGTAATACCTCTTCCTTGGTGATTCATGGCCAGGAGACTATTTGATATAAATCCTTTAAAGGGACTTTCTGCAGGGCATTAATTATCCCTCTCAATAGATGTTAATACTTTACAGTTAGGTAGGAAACTGCACATCAGTGAGAAGGAAATTCATAGGACTGCTCTATTCCATGAAATGTCTCTCCTCAAATTTTGCTACTATGGTTTTCATCGTAGAATCATTTGGGTTGGAAAAGACCTATAAGATTATTGAGTCCAACCACTGAGTCTGACTTTGTTGCCATTTGCTGGAATAAACAGCATCCTGTGTTAAAGTGAAGGGATCTGTGCTTTGAACACCAGTGAAGAGAAGTAGCTGTTGAATTGTGTCCTAACCTGCTGTGGCCGACCAGCTCAATGACAGAGATAAATGCAAGTTGGCAGCGTTACTGGATCCATATTTTAAGCAAAAATTTGGAACCTGGCTTCCACAAAGTGCTGACATGGCTATGGAGAAAGATGAACCATTAAGTGCGGGATTCATCCTCCCTCCTTTACCTGCTGTGCTGAGTTCTCTGCAAGTTGATATTTCACATAGGAATGGAAAGAGCTGTCTGATGAAGCTAAGAGAGTTTTCTGAGTGGAAAAAAAATACCCTAAAATGAACCAAGATCAAAAGCTCTGTAAGGGACAGTGAACCTAGGGCAAAGATGTTTGAGGGTTACAATGTGATATGAGACATGGGCTGGGCGATGCAAAGCATCAGTCGAACAAAATCTAATTCAGTTGTCTAAAAATGTGTCCAGCGCTATCTGGTATGTCCTAAAATAATGTCTGGACTGCAGTTGCTGACCAAAATGGGCACAGGTTTCCCATACATGCAACATGATATGTTTTAGCTCTGTGTTAGTGTCTCAGATGTTCTATTGCCACCATCTCATACGCCACCAAGCACTTACGTATGAGCTGATCCCCTAATGCACCAAACCGCTAAATGCAAACTGTTGGATGTACCTGTCTTCAGCTCAAGTTGAATCCCACCTTTGTATTGGTCAGCTGAATCCCACCTTGTGTTTGTGTCTTGCTGTACATGCTTGCAAGGAAAGACTGGGGACTGACCTGAGGGTGTGGAAACAGGACAAGAGATGAAGACTTCTGTGCTGGTCCGTTGTAGGACATAGACACACTCCTTCAGACCAAAACATTGTCATTTTTGATTTCTTGATTACTTGGTCCTAACTGGAAAGACACTTGTTTCTATATAGTGCAGCAAATGATATCTGTGAACAAGACTCTGGTTACTTTAGCCCTCTCTATTCCACGAATAGGTTGATTAAAGTATAATTTTGTATAATAATTCATTCCTGTTTTGTCTTAGAAAGAGATTCATTCAACCATCAGGAGCAATTTTCAGATTTGTCCTACATTTCCAGATAATCCTGTCTGATTTCAAGCGGGTGGTTGACTGCTAAGAGATGACCATTTGCAGATGTCAGTGCCTTCAGTCAGGTTTCTGAGTGATCAGCTATTCTGAAAATTAAGTGCATATTATCTAATGGAGAAATTCCTGCTTCCTGTACATGAAATTAAGTATCAGGATAGTCCATGTAGGCCATGTTTTCTATGTTTTTTTCCTACACACATTATTTTCATGGAGAAGCTGGCCATATTTCATATAGCTGTTCAGTTGCTTACACAAACGGCAATGCTGATATCAAATTATTTGGAAATGCCAAACACATTTCGCTGTTTAATATTACATTTAGGAAAGCCCAGAAGAAAAGGTCTAGAGATTAATCTAAAGAAGTATATTGATTAAAACTTTATGTCTAATTAGAGGGGGTTGGAGCTATAAAGCTAATACAGCCATGATTTTTCAGTATTTCCCAGAGCCAGTGTCCCTTTGTGCTGCCTGCTGGGTGATTCTTCAGAATTATGTATTACCTTCAGCTCCATTCAATTTGCTCCCATACGACCAGTGTCTGACAACAACAAAAATGTGTGCTCTTAAAAGTGTAGCCATTATGGTATCTTCTTTTATTGTCTGGTAGTTACAGTGTGTTCTATTACGTTACATGAAAAATAGAGTCTGTCTCCTCTCTGATTAGATATAGAGGAAAGATGGGTACTGTATTTTGTCAGAATTTACAGAAGGTGATAGGGGTAAACGAATAAAATATTCTAAGTTAGTCTTTACCTTGTTTCTTCCTTTGCTGACTATAGAGATCTCTTCATATTCTTTCCTTTTATATAACAGTCTTAGCCAGAAGCACATTTTTCTTTTTCTCTGATCTTCATCATTTTTAGTGGATGCTGGAACTTATGACAGTGGTTCCAGGTCTTGCAGCAGATGGCAGCTTTCTGAGCAGGCTAGGGAGAGGATTTTTCTTGCAATCCCTGGAAGCAGGCATTTAAATAAAGGGGTTACAGCTGATGGTCTTGACCCTTAAAATCCTATAAAATCATCAGTGACTGATAACTGTCTTCTCTTTTGCTCTTTTCGTGTTTATGGAAGTGAAGAAGTTTGGTGAAGGACAAATCTAAACCCAAAAAAAGGGAGGTGCAGATTTTTCTCCCTACTTTAGCCCTTAGAGCATACGTTTGTCTCCTGTTTCCCAGAAAGGTTTGGGGATCTTTCACATCAATCTGCCACAGGAGAACCAACACAGGAAAAATGTATGAGTGAAAAATTCCTAGCTGTTATCTATTACCAGCTCTACAAAAAAAAGTAGCCAAATGGAAGACCATCATAGTCTACGTTTCTAAAGGAGACTAGTAGTTTTGGGGGACCTCATTTTCAAAGTAATTAAGTGTCCAAAAATGAAAGTAAATCCCCTAGAACCATTCTTGACATTTCACAGTCAAGTCATATGTCTTCCTTTGGTCATGATAATTTTTTTTTTTTGCAAGTCTGAAAAAGAGAGACAACTTTGGAATTGTAGGGAGTTTGTGACATTTGGGGGGGAAGAGATTCCATTCATACAAAGCAAACTAAAATGAAACACTCTTCTATAAATAAGCCATAATCCATTTCCCATGCCCAACTAAGATGTCAGTATATCTGACCTATGTCTTAGTTCAAACTTGGTATTGCTAAAACAACATTCCTAATCTCCACCCCTTCCCTCAACTTGCATTCTTCTCTCCTTTTCAGCCATTCTAAAAAATAACAGCATCGTACTGATCAATCAGGCTTATCATTTGGGCATGATATTCACCCAGATGGATTTCTCTACATCACAGCAAGCTGTTTCTAAGTCTCACAGACACTTCCTGAAGAAAAGTTGCAAATACTCTAATCCATCTATTCAGTTAAATTGCATCCAGGTTCTGGGTACCTGGTGTCTGAAGCCTCAACAAACAGTTCTGTCCTGTCTTCTTTCTTCTTCATATTTTCTCTTGACTCTCATCTCTTTTGCAATGTCTATAAAAACTCAGTACCATTCAAATTAGGTGGGTGCTGCAAACTACTGCCTGTAACATCATCAGTTTCCTTACAACTGCCTTTTTGCTTATCTGTTAGGAATTACCTGCTTAAAGGAGTCACTTTTTCTTTTATATACATACAGTAGCTCTAGTGACTACAGTAAGATTAAAAGAAAAGATAGCTACTATATTTAAACCCAATTATTCAAACCACTTGTAAAAGTGAACAGCTTCTAAAAACTACTTTGAAAGAGCTGGCTCAGTTCTAGCCAAATATCACAGTAATCTAGTGAGAGCCATCCCCATCTTTATTGAAGATAATGACCTGAAATAAAGGTAAATTTGAAGACATTTGGAGCCATCCTTCTTTATAAGACTTCAAGGTATAGATTTTAAATGGGATCTCTGTTTACCTCTTATCTTTACTGAATTGATAATTTACTTTATTCCATCTTGGTTACTCTACAAAACAAAGCTAATGTCTTCTAATAATGGTTGGCACAGAATATTGTGTTACTTGGACACGTTTACATGAATTTTACATAAATGAATAAGTAAAGTAATGGTGCCTGTCAGTGCATTATTTATCATTACTTACTGAATTGTAAGTGCATGGCCATAACTTGCTAGCAGTGAGAATCTGCACAGGTTGATACAGCACATGGAATCTTTTCTGTGATTTAAGCTTCAGCTGCAACCTAGTGGCCGGCTGTATGAGCTGTGATTCAGCTGCCAGTAAAATAGAGCTGGGATGGCACAAAATGCCTGCAGACTGACTGCTCTTCAGGGTTGTGTTATTGTGGTTCTGTGCCAGACCCATTCAGGAAGGTACAACTGAGCGGGGACCTTCGGAGCCCTCGTGGAGGGAGGTGCAGGAAGGCACAGGTGTCCCAGAGGATCCCTGGCACATCTGCCAGAGCCAGGCGGGTGTTTCAGATGTTCTGGTGCATCCCTAAAGGTATTGAAGTCTGACAGCAATTGTGTTGAGTCCCTGGGTCATACGTAAACCTTCCTGTAGACACCTATAATGGATGTGAATCAAGAAGTACAGAAGTACCATTCAAGGTGTCTAGACTGTGTTAGCACACACTGACTGACAGACAGTGGAGAGAGGGATATTCCCTAAAAGTGTATCAGTTCATCTTAAGACACAGCAAATTAAATGACCCTTGGATATGTCTTGAAGGTGTTTTAATCTAATTGACCAGGCTAAAGAAATGCTATAATAGATATGTAAAGTTTATTTAAATAATTCCTGTCCCAAAACAAAAAAAGAAGGAAAGGAAATGGAGCTCAGTATTTATACTTGATAAAGTCTATCTGCTGACACAAGAAAATGGATTGAAGAGGGCGGTTCATCAGCACTGAAAGCCCATGACCCTCTCAGATGAGGTGCAGAAATAGCTCCTAAGGGTTGGTGCAGATCAATCTGAATAATCTGGAGCCCATGTTTTAGAAATGTGCCTGGATGTGCCAAAACCCAGCATAATATGCCTAAATTCCCTTCTTATTGTTAAATTTCCCATGTCCTTGGAGGTGGCCACGAACTGGGACTGAGCTTGAAAAGAAAGCAGAATCACTTCTCAGCTCACTCCTGACAGACTGAAAAGGTGAAGAATCAACGTTAAGGAGCTTATTTCTGAATCTACATGTGCAGAATTTGAGAATGAGCAAGATACCAGGATGAACCCAGGAAGAGATGACAGTAATTGGATGCTGAACCAACCCGATCTCCAGGAAGATGGTAAAATTCACTCCAGACGAAAAGATTCTTACTAAGTATATCCAACTAGTTTTTGGTTGATTTTTCAGTGTCCCTGTTTGCTGCTTTGTAACTAGAATAAGAGAGGTGGTACATCACTCAGATAGCAGAGTACAAGCCTTCAGGACACAGTTCATTTCACTAAACTGCTGTCCGACAGTCAGCCTGACAGTCTAAGGTGGTTGTCTCAATTTTCACTGCATTAATTACATCTAGGGTTAGTTTTATCAAGCTTGTTTTGGGATATGCCTTTGGATGGGGTGAACTCATTTCAGGAGGTGTCCATTTCTCCTTGCTAACCTTGAATGTTTCAGACCAGACAACAACTGCGTGATTGCAAAGGAAGGCTGGATGAACTGTTCCCTCCACATAAAAAAACCTTAGCAGCTAAACAACAGCCTGCAGCTCGACATTAAAGTACACAGCTTGAGTTAGGAAGTCATAGATAAGGACAGATTAATAGGACTAAGATTTCCTTCGGCACATTTGACACAAATTGGTGTGGTGTACGATCCCAGCCTTATGATGGGAAGAAGCATCTTTTTTGAGTTACCTTTCACATTCCCAACATCCTGTGCAACACCACTACATCTGCATTCAGCCTTATTGCTAAGGTTTAAATTGGCTTAATCAGTAGCATTGATTGAAGTGAGAATCATGGCAGTGGGTGAACTTACATAATAAACTTTCAGTACTTTTTGCTAATTTAATTCTGACTTGCCAAACACTGGAATGATAGTCGTGGATTCTCAAGCAAAATGAAGTGGCTACTCTATTGGACCTTGGTCCAAGTTCTGTCCTAACCCAAGCTAATTCTAACATTAACTCAGATAGTCAGTTAAACAGAAGCAATGTTTTAAAACAGTCTTATCTGAGCAGCTTGTTGTGATGCATGAGAGCAATGTCTTATGCCTGCTCAAACTCAAGCTACCCTGGATGTGAGTGACACATCCAATCATGGGCTGTTCTCAGCTGACCTCTGGGGGAACGTTTGCATCCATTCAGAGCTTCTTCCATTGAACACAACCATGGTCTTGTCTTCTCTTCTCTAGAAGAACTGTTATGCCTTGGGCTTGGTAAGGTTTTAGCAGATTCCCTCATATCAATAGATTTCACAGTGTCATTTCATATCTATGAACAAAATCACCATGACTGTAAGTTTTTTGAGCTTTAGGTTTCAAACTTCAGTTCACACAAGAATTGTGCCTGGGGCAGGATCTAAGTTTGTCACAATTCTCAGAGAGGAGAGGAGATGCTAAAAAGGACTGACCCATCAACAGGTTTTCTGTAATTTGCCTTGCATGCAAAGTGATCTGTTCCAACTTATTTTAGCTGAGAGTTCACATTCAACATGCAGAACTGAGATTTGATTACACAGTTTATCACGCCCCTGAGTTTAAATCAGGAGTAACACTCCCCAGTGCTTATCATGGCCGCTGTGCTGCATATAAAAATTACCAAGGCTCCTCCTCCATCAAGAGAAGGGAATCCACATAAACATCAGCAATCAAGGTGGCACGTCCTGCTGTGTCTCAGCACCCAGCTTATGTATATAATTATAACTGTAATGTAGATATATAGATTATATTACATATAAATTAAGTGCATTATAGCATAATATATATTTAATTATAGCTATAATATAACTGTATAATATATATGATCTTATCTATGCAAGAAAGAGTATAAGCTATGAGCATACATATAAAAAAGCATACCTTATACTCTTTCATGCATAGTTAACTACTAAATCAGGCCTTGCTATGTTTCTAGTTAAATGCAAAAATTGTCTTCACCAGCTTTTCTGTCAACTTACCTACATCTTTCCCATGTGCTCTGCTCCTGGAGGGGCAGACACTTGTGTTGGTGTGTAACCTTCACAGGGTATATGACATGCACTGCTGTGTGCAGCAGGTCTCTTCCACAGAAATTGCATTTTGGTTATGATTTTCCCTCCACATAACAGAAAAAATATCCTGTTTGAGATTCTCTGACTACTGCTTCTACATGGAGTAGGATTGCAATGTCTATATTTTTCCCAGTGATCCCTCAGGCAGCTGCATTCCCTTAAACACCTGAATGTTCCACATTATGCAGAGTGTTCTCTGTAAAGGGCTGGGATAAATGATGAGATTCAACTGCTGGGGAGTAACCTAATCAACATACAAGGTCACATTCAAAAGCTTGAATGTTACTTCTCAATTAGAGCTATGTATCAGATGGAAAGCAAAGGATTAAATACTGCTGATTTTCTTCACTGGGCTGGTGATTTTTTCAGGGAAGCAGTTGCAGTTTCTCAGCCTGTGTCCATGTGCCAGATGCATACTTCCAATAGGTTTTCTTTTTTCTTCCCTTAAGTCAGTAGCATAAATCTCCAATAAAATTTGAAACAGTACCCTGCAGTGAAGACAAACTCAGAGGTGGTTTGTTTTTTTTTCCATTATTCTATCACACCATGGATATCACAAAGATAATTGGCCACATTCCATCTCCAATTGCTCCAATTTCCAATTCCAATTTCTACTATACTGATATCATTAGGGATTGCATAGATACTGCAGAACAGAATTAAGTTCATATATTTTCGAAGCAACAGGTTCTTCCATATGATAGGTGGGTGGTCTGGCAGGAGATGTTTCTGGATGAGATCTAGAGGCAATGTCAGTGCATGAAACAGCTGAATCTGAGCACCTTGAGAACTGTGCAGGGCAAGGTCTTGGATCACCCTAGCAGTGAATAGGGCTTCTTCCCTCTCCTGCTTATAAAGAGTGACATGGCAAACAGAGATAAGAGATTTTCAGGCTGTGCCTTTCATAGCACCTGTTTTTGGACTGTAACTGTCGCCAATACTACGCAGCCACAGGCTTTCTGTGCTTTCTTTTCCTATTCATAGAATCTCACAATGGTTTGGGTTGGAAAGGACCTTTAAAGGTCATCTAATCCGACTCCCCTGCAGTGAGCAGGGACATCTTCAGCTACATCAGGTTTCTCAGAGCCCCATCCAACCTGACCTTAACTGTTTCTTGTCCCTTTTACCAATGATTCATTGACTCCTCTCAGCATTTGTGCTATAGAAGAACTGGGTGTTACTTTTCACTGATTTGTAGACTGCTTGAACAAAGGCTCCAGAGCAGTTTGAAAGTTTGCATGCTGTTGGGAGAATTGTTTTTGATACAAATATAGGCATTTATTTGAAACTAAGTGTTTATTTCCAAACTGAAATATTCACATATCCCCAAAATTCACACCCTCCGCCACATCATCTGATCTTATTGTAGAATCACAGTATAGTTTGGATTGGAAGGGACACTTGAAGGTCATCTAGTCCAACCCCTTGCAATAAGCAGGGTCATCTCCAGCTAGATCAGTTTGGACAGGGCTCAGACCCCTGTCCAAAATGGCCTTGAATGTTTCCAGGAGTAGGAGATCCACTGCTTCTCTGGGCACGTGTTCCAGTGTTTTACCACCTTCATAGTATAAAAGTTCTTCTTTATGTCTAATCTAAATCAAATATCTTTAATTTAAAACCATTACCCCTCCTCCTATTACAACAGGCCCTGCCAAAATGTCTGTCCCCATCTTTCCTATATGCCCCCTGTAACTCAAAAGGACCACGGAAAGGTATCCCTGGAGCCTTCTCCTCTCTGGGCTTCACAACACCTTATGAAATGACCTAAAGGAAAAGAAAGGGAAAAGGGAAAAAAAAACCAAACTAAAAGTTTCATGTCCAGTCCATCAAGTCCTGAAAACACTTTTTTTGCAAGCTCCCATTCTTTGCTTAGACTCTTCACATTTCTTGCTGGATTTTCTTGCTGTAATAACTGCCTCCTTGTGTAATTAATTTTACTGAAGAATTCATTTGCGCAGTTATTGCTTTGCATTTTTCAATAATTAATTCCATATAAGTAGGTTCATGTTTTCTGTTATTACCCCTATTTTTCCTGACTCGTCTTCAATTTCTTAAGGTTAGTGCAACAATCTTCTTCCCACACACCTACTCTGTCCTTCTCTTGTCTCCCTTACTCTGTCCCTCAGTCCTCAGCTCTGCAGCATCCTCCAGTCCTCACTCTAGACACAGCAAGGACAATCTTCAATCCTTGTGGCCAGATTAAGCCAGTCTCAGGATACAAAGAAACCTGTGTATGGATGAGGCTGTTACAAGGCTTTTTGGAGAACAATTCAAGATAATGCCTGGCTAACTCTGATCTCCTTGGAAGTGGTAGGATGGTCCCAGGGACAGCAGGGTTTGTGAGGTCTGAGGTTAAGGACTAGGAAGACTTTAGGGGACTTCTTGAAGTTGCACAGACCTGGAGAGAGTGAAGAGGCCTGGGAAGAGATTACAAGATGCCTAGTGGGAGGAAACATTGGATGAGACGTGGTACTGATCACTGTCAATAAATAAATGGCTTTTAGGTACACTTTTGGCTTTGCAAAATCGAACCTGGCCCCAGACTTTTTTGTCTTAGACAGGAGTTATGCCGCTTTTTTACAAAATGGAGTTGTTACACTCCTTCAGTGGATAAAATAAGGTGAGATGGATCCTCCACACACTCTCTTAGAAGAATTTCTTAAGTGAATTTGCATGTACACAAGTTTGTAACTTTGTTGTTGGAACTATTTTCTGTTTCCTTCAGGGCTTTTTTCCAAGTAAAATTTCTGTTGCAAAGCTTGATTACTCCAACATTTGTCTAAAGGAGATAAAAAAAAGGAAACTCAAAAAAAAAAACCCTCAAAACAAATTAAAGCAACCTTATTAGCTGATTTCTCTGTTCAGTCCAAAGGGTACAATCCAAACTTTCCTGGTGACTTTGTTTGCCTTTGAATTAAGTTCTGACTGCAAAGTTTGGTTTTCAGGCACATTTCTGAAGCACAAGTCACTGCTCAAATCACCAGCCCCAAAGAGATCTGTGCTTCAGGGGAAAGCAGTCAGAGGACAATTAAAATATGATGTCTGGATTTGTCAAGCTTATGGAGACTTTTTATGTTATCAGAACAGAATTCACATCTTAATATGTCAGGGCTCATCTACCTTAAATAGTCCATGATATTCCAAATATCAGGTTCTAAGTTGCTCATCTGAAATATTCTCAGTAACCATCATATTAAAAGTGATACACTCTTTAGGGATTAGTCCAAATATCACTGGAGTTGTTAGGAGCTTTACTTTAAATATATTGGATTGGAGATACAGCTGATTAATCTGCTTTTAATCTGCTGATTTCATGGCCTTTTTGCAGGCTGGTGTGAGTTCATTCAACCCACAGTCTGCAATGGCTAGAAGCTGTTAATAATGACAGCATGACACTGACTCTGAATTATGATATCCTTTTTCCCTGTACAGCACCAGAACTGGTTTCTCGCTTATCGTGACTCTGCAACTTTGTCACTGGAGGAGCCCAGGTCCGCACAGAGGAGGTGCTGCAGCACCACCGACACCCCAGGAAGAGTTGGAGAGCAAGTGTTTCAAACTCAGTCATTCAAGTCCCACCCATTGAAAGGCTCTGGAGGGATAACGGCTTTAAACTGAAAGAGACAAGGTTTAGGTTAGAGGTTCTTCAGTGTGAAGCTGGTGAGGTAGTGGAACAACACGTCCAGGGAAGTCATGGATGCCCCATGCCTGAAAGTGTTCAAGGCCAGGTTGGACAGGGCTTGGAGCAACCTGATCTAGTAGAAGGTGTCCCTGCCCATGGCAGAGGGGTTTGGAACTTGATGATCTTTAAGGTCCCTTCCAACCAGAACCATTCCATGATTCTATGACAACCTCATGCCGTTTCCAGAGTGCAACAACAGACTGGATATTTGGACCTCCAGGAAACTCTTTATGCAGGCACAGCACACCAGGATTAGGACATTAGATGGACTCAAAATGCCTGGGAAGTCTGCCCTTGCTTATCCCTCATTAAAACAAGATTTAATATGAACTTTATTTGAATGCATTAGCATACATATATTACCATTATTCCTTAATATTTCATTGTGAGAACACATTAAGATGGCTATATATGGGCACCGAGTCTCTGCCGGAGGAAATTTGCCTGCATAATAAACTCACACAGGATTCAAGATTTCTCTCATGCCTGCCAGCATAAGGTATTATTAATAATATTAAAATAAAATTTTAAGAAACTAAGTGGAGGCAGAGGTGTGGTGATACATAGTTCTTGCTATGGAAAAAGGGGTGAAATTTACAGTTCATGAAAGCTGAATTTAAAAGATAAAAATGAGAATAACATAGGTTTAATATTTCACAATGAAGTGACGATTTCAGATTGAAAAATTTGTGAGTTATGTGATAAATTGTTTACGATTGTCATCCTGGTTTAGGATGTAAACATTTTTGAATATAGTTTCCAATTGTGTAAGTCTCAGTGTTTCCCTCAGAATGGAGCCTAATGTTTGCTATTGGGTTGCAGACTACACAAATACTATGTGCAAATTGTGGAAAAGTCTATGTTCTCCATCAGAGAAAAGAGAAAATGGTCTCACTCGGCTGAAGGTCTTGTTGCAGGCTCAGTGAATGTCTGGAACAGATCTCCACTTTTGCAGCATTTCTTGCTTCTTGTTCCTGCAACAACCTGTGACCATGATCTATACACTCAGCCTGTATCCCTATGAAGGTGTCTCCCATGGGCCCACTTCGTGAACCAGTAATGGTAGTAACTCTGATCATTAAAATAAAACCATGGTATGCAGTTTTCTGGTAGAATCCTAATTGTGGAGATTAAATTTGTGTAACTGTGCTTTCCTTGGTGTTTCAGAGAGGCCTTTCAATGAGATTGAATCTATAAACTAAAGTACTTGAAAAACTCATATCAGCTTTAATCTGAGAGGTGTGCAGAGGTTTTATGCTCAGCCATCTCTGTCATCAGAGCTGTTACTGCTGCAGAGTTTATAGACTCCATAGGTTCCTTCCTTCCTATACAAAGGTGACTACAGGCTCTATAGACATGATGATCTTTGGCTTCTTCCTACCACTCAAAAACACTGAATCTAGGAAGGGTTGCTGTGGCCTCCAAGAATATCAAGAATATCAAAACATGTAGCTGCTTTGTTATTAAGAACAAACAAACAAAACCCCCAAACAAATCACAGCTCTTTAGCTCTTGCTTTAATTCCCTTCCATTTTAATGGTAGCTTATTAAGCTCATTTTTTAGAAGACATAAAGAAAAAATACATTTCACATTCCATGAGCCTTCTTCCCTCAGTTTGCTGTCTTGTCTTTCTGCCATCACAAGAGAAACTCACAGGATTTGTTAGTTATGCCCAAGTCCAGGTTATGAAAACATATTATGTTTATGTTTTTGGCTAAAATATCCACATAATTTTACATCTGAAGTTTTTAGACATATATTGATCTGTGAAACTTGATGTTAATGCAACCATCATGCCAATAAATTTAAAAGAAAGCAGAGATTGGGGACCTAAAGCAAATTTGTTTTCTCTTCCACACCCTCCTCCATCAGATGTGTTTTGCATAATGTACTAGGCTTTTTTTTTTTTAATGCACATAATCTTTAATGTGATGACTTGGAATTTTTGGAATTTTTGGAATTTTTAGCTTTTTGTGGATTTTAATGCAGCTGGACTTTTCTTACACTTTAGGCTGTTACTTTCCCACAGTTTGTGTGTCACGTTCCTGAAGCTTCCATTTAACAGTCTTTTAACTTTCTTTTCAAGGCAATAGATTTTTAACAAGAATTGGGAAGAATTTGGGACATTGAGATGTGCACCTAGACCGGAATAACAAAAGATATGGTAGACCTAACAAGATAGAAGGCTCAAGGCTCTTGGAGGGGCACCAGTGGGGCAGTTCTGAGGGTGGTACCAGGGCAAAAGGGGTCTTAGGATTGGATGTCCCCATTAAGTATGATATTTAGTAAAGATACAAAAGTGTAACAATTCTGTATGTGGGAGCACACCTTCATATTCTGTGGTCAGAAGGCCTTCATTAAAAGAGCTGCTCTCTGTCTTATTTCTACTAATGGCCTGGTGAGTTTTCCCCCCAGATCTTTAGGCAACAAATTTCACTGGAAAATTAAGGAGGAAGAAAAGGATATGTGTTTCAGTGTTGGATTCCAGCCAAGCGTTCTTTGGCAGGTCTGAGTGAAGAAAGAAACAGTAAAGTTTTCAGAAACTTCTTTTGAAAAGAGGTCTTAAAAAAAAAAACAAACCACACTAAAAATTTTAGAAGTGGGATCCTGACTTCACTGAAATCCCTGGCAAAACTCCAACTTGCTTCAGTGAGATAAAGGTATTTGTTGTAAACTCTCTGATCTTGGAAGCTTTTGGCTGATGGAATTAATTGCAGATTATCTGTTAATTTAGACAAAGAATAATCAATTAAATGATGAGGGATTTCTCAATGCTCAGGAGCCCACTGAACAAAAAAGTCTTGGCCTGAAAGATACCAAATATCAAGTCAGGCAGGGTTTACTATAAAAATTAACCTCACCCAACCTCTGCTCTTCAACAATGAGGCCTCCTCTCTGAGCTTGTTGGGGCTGAGATTCAGCTCCACCTTCAGACATCACCCATGTTGGCACCCACACCTAAGTGGATTCCTGGAAGCGTTTAAATCGCCATTAGGATCAGAGGGAACCTGGTCAATACTGTCAAACAACCTGCAAAGTGATTTGGCTCATGCTACGCTCAATGTCATGGTGCTGTTCCCAGTCACACAGGGAGGAAAACTGTGCCTCAGGAGGGAGATTAATGCCACTGATTTTAAGACAAGATGGACCACGGTCACCCATGGGTCATTTTTCTCTCCACTGACCACAGAGAGAGCCCAGAAAAATAAAAAATGAGCTTAGACCTCTGAATTGTCTTTCAAATAAAGGAGTCTTGCAACAGGAGGGCTTTTGCAAATGTTTGTGGCAGGTTGATGTGTCAATCAAATTGATTCCTAATCATTACAGACATCTACTTGACTCCAGTAGCTTCTTGGCAGGCAGAGGATGGTGATGGGATAATTGCCCAGGGGAAAATTTCTGTCTGGAAAAAAAAAGAGTCAGAAAACCACTGGCAATGAAACTTGGAGATCAATAAGACGTTTGAGATTTCTGTAGAGGAAATACACGTGAATGTGTATAGAGCCTTGAGAACCATCATCATGTAACATTATACCTTGTGCATAAAAAATGAGTTTTGGAGCATTTTCCTCTCTTGGCATGAGACTTTTTTTTTTTTTGACATCTGACTCCTAGCTAGGAATGAGTCCTTGGTGTGGTTCAGAAGGGAAGGTGGCTGAAAATAGAGTTAATGCTGTTTTAAAAATAGGAAAGCTGTTAAAAATAGAACACTACATCTTGAAAAATAAATGTTTTTATAAGTGATGGCTGTTGTAAAAGAGGCAATTCCATGAGTCTAACATTCACAAACTTAGAATATGACAGGGATGCAGCGTAGAAAGGTTATGCATTTAGAATTGGAGATAAGGAAAAAATGTAAACCAGGTAATGCTTACCTTGCCATTGACAAACAGGACAGATTTTTATGTCTCATGGTGCCTCTACGTAGGTGTTGTCTGATATCCATCAAGACCTGTGCATACTTGTCAGAGTCAGGCAGGACAACAAAGCCCTTAGAGCAAAACTTTCCCCTTCAGGAGCTACAGATAAGCAATTTGGAAGTTGGAACATGAGGTACTGGAAACTAGAAATTATGGAGGTAACATGCAAGATCACCATCTTTGCAAGTAGGAAACAGCGTGAAACTCTAAAGAGAAGAGACTGTAAAGCTGCCAAATTAATATTCATAGCCTTCTTACCATGGCTGCGCATCTGACACTAGAAATTCAGTCCCTCAGTGGGAAGTGAAAATTTCTCGTTAAAACTAAAAATATTGCCTCTGCTTCTAATGAAGACCAAAATCCCACAGGCAGAGGTTATGTTCTCTGGGAGAAGGCTCACAAGATGCACTATGAAGGGTAACAAAATTAGGAAACTCAGGCTGAAGGCAAAACGTATAGAAGTGGTCAAACTGGAGAGGAAACAGCCTTGCAAAGGTAGATGTCAGGTGATGAAGGACTTCCTGTATAGGCTCTATGGTGCAGTTTATAAATTAAATAGAACTAGGTGGTCAAAATGCTGCTACAGGCTCAGCACTGGAAAACTTTTATCAGCTCTCTATCCTGGGAACTGAGTCTGTGAATTTTATTAATTGACTACAAAAGGCTATGTTCTCTATTTTTCTTGGATTCCTTTTTATTACCATATGAGAAATCATTAGTTAGGCTGGCAAGAGGGATGGTCCTCATGGGTCTCTGGATAAAGCCATTATAAATTCTTGTAGAACAATACACCTTTGAGATCCTGTCTCTGTAGTTTCTTCCAAAAAGTGAATATTTCTTGAGGTGTTAGCAGACTACACAGAGTGGCTTTTCACTAGATCCGCAATTTAATAAATCCATGTTAAAGATTTTTTTTTTTTTTCCAGGCATTGGAAACAGAACAAAACATTATGGCACAATGAGCATCATTTTCACGTTGCAGTGGGGCGGTTTTGTCACTAACCATATCTGGCCAGGCTTAGAATCTTTTATCTTCATGCAGAAGTAAATTGATACAAATTATCAGTGGGTTTTGTTTACATTCTGTTTTAAAATTTCATTACTGGGCACATGCATAAGACTAATTACCAGATGCATGATATTACCAGGCTATTCTCTTACTTTGTTCCCAGGCACAGTAAATGAATTATTAGCATCCATGGAGAGGCTGTGATTCTGCAGTGACACCTTGCCTCGTGCACTTCATGCATGTAACAAGCCCTGCTCCAGTGCAGTGAAGGAAATAACTCCCCTGCCCATCCAGCTGCCAGGACTTTTCCCCAGGACTTTCCCAGTGCTCATTCTTCCATACCAAGTAGCTGAGTTGACCCGTGCCATGAACCTTGATGCAGTCCCACCACCTGTGTGTTCAAACACCTGCCCTACCTTGCTTTGAGCCTTCAGTGATGTAAGGCTGAGAATACCAACAGAACTGTAAATTCAGTACCAAAATTTGCTTAGGGGATAATGTCAGTGCAATACAGTGCTGTGACAGGATAATGGTCTCCTGACACAATAAAACTGCCAAAAAGAAGCCAAGCAGTTTATAGATAATAAATGTCAAACAGAGGTAGATGTTTATTTTCAGAACATCACAAGCCTATTATCCTGTCAGACCCTCCTGTTTCTATTTCTTTATTTCCATTACAGTAAATGAATAAAGAACACTAAAGAATAAGATGTCCCACAGGCCAATCACAAGCTCATTCAGCCTAAAGGCTCCAGCAAGGCAGCTGTTTACATCAATGTATGTCTTTATTGAGCAGCTGCCTTGCTCTGGATCACGTACACATTGGCTTCACTTGGACAGAAACCCCTCCACCTCTTCCAGTTTCGAAGTTTACATGCAAACCATGAAGTTCTTGTGGCTGTTAAACCATCTTCACTTCAGTGAAGAGGGGGACATGTGGAGGAAACAAGGAGAAAACGTGTCCCTGTATCACACTGCTGGGACACAAAGGTGTCCCTGTATCACATCAGCTTGGCAGAGACGAGCACTAAATGGTCTTTAGAGTGGGCAGAGTCAAACAGGTACATGTTTGTGAGGGTGCAATCACCACGAGTTTCTGGAAGGGGATATTTGGGATCTTCATTTATGTCCACATTGCTAATAGCTGTGAATTGATTAAATCTAATAACATCTTTCATCTTGGCATATGCCTCCTGCGATGAGCATTTTACATCATTTATTCATCTTATGTTGTTGTTGTTGTTATGGGTGGTATTTATTTTTTAAATTAAGTATATATTAATATTTTATGCTTATATTTACTACATAATTGTTACATGAATACTGACTATTCTTATTAAACCATAAGTATGGTACTGATAAAAAAAAACTATGCCCCCAAAGATGGCACAGTCTGTTGCTGAACAAAATAGGGAAGTAGAAAAGGAGTTGGTTGTGCTTTTATTTTCTGCTGCTTATAACAAAATTCAGAGCTCCTGTAGTGGATAAGATGTCATGAACAGGCCATGCTGACATGGGTCTGGAGAACGGGTTTAAAGGGAAGCAAGCAGGAGTATCTGAAATGGGGTGAAAAGGGCGTTTCCAAAGGAAAATACACTGAGAAGTAAAGACCATCATGCTAGAAGAATGCTGGTCGTAACATTTGGTCTCACAAACATTATTTGTTTTGTGTACAGCTTTCCATTCACCATCTAAGTGAAGTCAAAAGACCTCCAGAAAAAACAGCATGACAAAGAAAACTCTTGGCAGCTTTCTTGTGCAGAGAATGCCAGGGGCATAGTATTAACCTTCAAACTTCCCTCTGGTCCCTTTCTCCTCCTTCACTGGTTTTCCTGAGGTTGCTCCATCTTCCCTTGGGGGAATGGCATTGCATTAACATTTTTTACTCTCCTTCTTTCCTTATAACTGAAAAAAAAACATCCAAGACAAAAACACTCCACAGAGGATTGGTCATCTGGAGATGAGCCCTAACATTCCTTGGACAACAGCCTGGACTTTAACACACGTACTGCCTGCAATGCTTGAACATCCAGCAGTCAGCATTTAAAAAAAAGCACTTCCAGGGGCAAGATGGATTTGGGCACCAAGGGAAAGGCTAGTCTGTAACGATGAGGCTGTTTCGGGATTATCTCATGTTAGATAGATGCTGTTCATTGTGTTTGCTGTAATTTGTAATTGCATCTGTCCACAGAACTATGTTAATTAACATTGATACAGAAAGGGGACAGACTTACTGAAACATTCCACAATTTCTGCCCACGGGTATCCTTCCTTGCCCTTCCTGACCGGATTTTGCATCCCCACTGTAAGGAGTGATGTCTCTGGGAGGGCACCTGGATGAATGATGGCACTTGACAACATGGGTGTCAGGTGGGTGTCAAAGGGTCTGTGTATGTTCACCTTAGCTGACTCCAACCATTTTCACACGACCATGTAGTGACAGGACAAGTAGGGAATGGTTTTAAACTAAAGCAGGGTAGATTTAGATAGGATGTCAGAAAGGATTTATTACTGTGGAGGATGGTAAGACGCTGGCATGAGTTGCCCAGAGAAGCTGTGGCTGCCCCATCCCTGGCCCCTTCAAGGCCAGATTGGATGGGGCTTTGAGCAACCTTGTCCAGTGGAAGGTGTCCCTGCCATGGGCACGGAATGAGATGATTTTAAGGTCCTTTCCAACCCAAACTATTCTATGATTCTGTCATCTGAAGGTTAGGAATCTGGTCTGAGCTAACCATCCAGGAGCCATCAATACTCCCTGGAGACAGTTATGTCCAAAGGCTGTTTCATCCCCATCTAACAAAAAGTTGTGAGATAAGTCCAAGATGAATCTCCTGGTAGAATGTGATTTTGATGGCTGTTAAGGGACCTACCTAACTTGATGAGACCAGGCACATAGTTCTAAACACCTAATGTTAGGTGAGTTGTAGCCTGTCCCATATGTGAATTTCATTACTTCTTATTGTGTATTATTTCAATATTGCAGTAGAAAATACACTGTGAACTGAAATCACAGGAAAAAAATGGATAGATGATAAAATTCTAAAATTTTGTTATGTCAGATGAAATAATGGTAGTTTCAATTAAGGTTTTTATTTCAATATTAACTGTCTTAAATATTTCATTTTAAATTCTGACACCTCTGCTAATCTACTCAGAATAAGCTGGAACTGAGATATATAGTTACTCCCATTTATATAAATAATTTAAACTAAAATAATTTTAAGCAGTTCAGGGTTCTTACCAAAGTTATAAAAAATGTGAAATCAATTAACCTGTGAAAAGCACTGAGCAAAGAGCAGGAAGTTGGAATTTGGGAATCAACAAAAATAGAAAATTCTTTATTTCCATCTATGTCGTGGGTTTGCCTAGGGACAATTTTCACCACACCCCCCACAAATTGCTCTAAGGTGAGAGAAGGTTTATGCAGACAAAAGAAATCTGATTGGGGAGAAAATATTAGGATTTATTACTAGCAAAATAAACATTAAACAACTACATCTACGACAATTCTAATTAGGCAAAAACACTATGTATTTATAAAAACATCCCTCCCCCCTTTGTATCAGTCCAGGAGGAGCAGTAGGTTTCTTTCCACTTTAAAGCTTCAGGTCTTCTAAGCAATTCTGCAGCATTTTGTAAGTTCCTCTCTGTCATCTCCAGGACAACAACTCCGACTCGTTGCAGCTGGAACTGTTTCTCTCTCTGTTTCTTTCTCTCTTCTATGTCGACCTCAGGGCTGGGCCTACCTCCCTCCTGGGATAAGGCTGGGGTTACCCAGGTCCTG